>CAXDIW010000441.1:0-231000 GCA_963989415.1 Cerceris ruficornis
ACAATGGGGCTCATTGTTCACTTAAACTTGAAGAACAAAAAATTGGCGAATGGTACTGTTTGGATGCTTTGCATATATGTTTCTTAGACTATATGGAAGCAATATATACAAAGATTTCAACCGTCTACGTGTTCCAATCATTGTTCTACTTGTCGAAAATTACAAATAATTTCCGATAAAGGATTAACCATTGGGGCTCATTGTTCACTTAACCTTGAAGAACAAAAAATTGGCGAATGGAACTGTTTGGATGCTTTACATATATGTTTCTTAGAATATACGGAAGCAATATATACAAATTTTTCAACAGTCTACCTGTTCCATTCATTGTTCTACATGTCGAAAGTTACAAATAATTTCCGTTTCATGATTGTCAATGGGGCTCGTTGTTCACTTAAACTTGAAGAACAAAAAATTGGCAAATTGTACTGTTTGGATGCTTTGCATATATGTTTCTTAGACTATATTAAAGCAATATATACAAAGATTTCAACCGTCTACCTGTTCCATTCATTGTGCGACTTGTCGAAAGTTACAAGTAATTTCCGACAAAGGATTAACCATTGGGGCTCATTGTTCACTAAACTTGAAGAACAAAAAATTGTCGAATTGTACTGTTTGGATGCTTTGCATATATGTTTCTTAGACTATATAGAAGCAATATATACAATGATTTCAACCGTCTACATGTTCCATTCATTGTTCTGCTTGTCGAAAGTTACAAATAATTTCCTTTAAAGGATTAACAATGGGGCTCGTAGTTCACTTAACCTTGAAGATCAAATAATTGGCGAATGGTACTGTTTGGATGCTTTGCATATATGTTTCTCAGATAATATAGAAGCAATATATACAAAGATTTCAACCGTGTACCTGTTCCATTCATTGTTCTACTTGTCGAAAATTACAAATAATTTCCGTTAAAGTATTAACAATGGGGCTCGTAGTTCACTTAACCTTGAAGATCAAATAATTGGCGAATGGTACTGTTTGGATGCTTTGCGTACATGTTTCTTAGACTATATGGAAGCAATATATACAAAGATTTCAACCGTCTTCGTGTTCCAATCATTGTTCTACTTGTCGAAATTTACAAATAATTTCCTTTAAAGGATTAACAATGGGGCTCGTTGTTCACTTACACTTGAAGAACAAAAAATTGGCGAATGGTACTGTTTCGATACTTTGCATATATGTTTCTTAGACTATATGGAAGCAATATATACAAAGATTTCAACCGTCTACGTGTTCCAATCATTGTTGTACTTGTCGAAAATTACAAATAATTTCCGATAAAGGATTAACCATTGGGGCTCATTGTTCACTTAAACTTGAAGAACTAAAAATTGGCGAATGGTACTGTTTGGATGCTTTGCATATATGTTTCTTAGACTATATAGAAGCAATATATACATTGATTTCAACCGTCTACCTGTTCCATTCATTGTTCTACTTGTCGCAAGTTACAAATAATTTCCGTTAAAGTATTAACAATGGGGCTCGTAGTTCACTTAAACTTGAAGATCAAATAATTGGCGAATTGTACTGTTTGGATTCTTTGCATATATGTTTCTTAGTCTATACAGAAGCAATATATACACTGATTTCAACAGTCTACCTGTTCCATTCATTGTTCTACTTGTCGAAAGTTACAAATAATTACCGATAAAGGATAAACCATTGGGGCTCATTGTTCACTTAAACTTGAAGAACAAAAAATTGGCGAATGGTAATGTTTGGATGCTTTGCATAAATGTTTCTTAGACTATATGGAAGCAATATATACAAAGATTTCAACCGTCTACGTGTTCCAATCATTGTTGAACTTGTCGAAAATTACAAATAATTTCCGATAAAGGATTAACCATTGGGGCTCATTGTTCACTTAAACTTGAAGAACAAAAAATTGGCGAATGGTACTGTTTTGATGCTTTGCGTACGTGTTTCTTAGACTATATGGAAGCAATATATACAAAGATTTCAACCGTCTACGTGTTCCCATCATTGTTCTACTTGTAGAAAGTTACAATTAATTTCCGTTTCATGATTATCAATGGGGCTCGTTGTTCACTTAAACTTGAAGAACAAAAAATTGGCGAATGGTACTGTTTGGATGCTTTGCATATATGTTTCTTAGATTATATAGAAGCAATATATTCAAAGATTTCAACCGTCTACCTGTTCCATTCATTGTTCTACTTGTCGAAAGTTACAAATAATTTCCTTTAAAGGATTAACAATGCGGCTCGTTGTTCACTTAAACTTGAAGAACAAAAAATTGGCGAATGGTACTGTTTTGATGCTTTGCATATATGTTTCTTAGACTATATAGAAGCAATATATACATTGATTTCAACCGTCTACCTGTTCCATTCATTGTTCTACTTGTCGAAAGTTACAAATAATTTCCGATAAAGGATTAACCATTGGGGCTCATTGTTCACTTAAACTTGAAGAACAAAAAATTGGCGAATGGTAATGTTTGGATGCTTTGCATAAATGTTTCTTAGACTATATGGAAGCAATATATACAAAGATTTCAACCGTCTACGTGTTCCAATCATTGTTGTACTTGTCGAAAATTACAAATAATTTCCGATAAAGGATTAACCATTGGGGCTCATTGTTCACTTAAACTTGAAGAACAAAAAATTGGCGAATGGTACTGTTTTGATGCTTTGCGTACGTGTTTCTTAGACTATATGGAAGCAATATATACAAAGATTTCAACCGTCTACGTGTTCCCATCATTGTTCTACTTGTAGAAAGTTACAATTAATTTCCGTTTCATGATTAACAATGGGGATCGTAGTTCACTTAAACTTGAAGAACAAAAAATTGGCGAATTGTACTTTTTGGATGCTTTGCATATATGTTTCGTAGACTATATAGAAGCAATATATACAAATATTTCAACCGTCTAACTGTTCCATGCATTGTTTTACTTGTCGAAATTTACAAATAATTTCCGATAAAGGATTAACCATTGGGGCTCATTGTTCACTTAAACTTGAAGAACAAAAAATTGGCGAATGGTACTGTTTGGATGCTTTGCATATATGTTTCTTATACTATATAGAAGCAATATATACAAAGATTTCAACCGTCTACCCGTTCCATTCATTGTTCTACTTGTCGAAAGTTACAAATAATTTCCGATAACGGATTAACCATTGGGGCTCATTGTTCACTTAAACTCGAAGAACAAATAATTGGCGAATTGTACTGTTTGGATGCTTTGCATATATGTTTCTTATACTTTATAGAAGCAATATATACAAAGATTTCAACCGTCTACCTGTTCCATTCACTGTTCTACTTGTCGAAAGTTACAAATAATTTCCGTTAAGGGATTAACAATGGGGATCGTAGTTTACTTAAACTTGAAGAACAAAAAATTGGCGAATGGTACTGTTTGGATGCTTTGCATATATGTTTCTTAGACTATATAGAAGCAATATATACAAAGATTTCAACCGTCTACCTGTTCCATTCATTGATCTACTTGTCGAAAGTTACAAATAATTTCCGATAACGGATTAACCATTGGGGCTCATTGTTCACTTAAACTTGAAGAACAAAAAATTGGCGAATGGTACTGTTTGGATGCTTTGAATATATGTTCCTTATATTATATAGAAGCAATATATACAAATATTTCAACCGTCTACCTGTTCCATTCATTGTTCGACTTGTCGAAAATTACAAATAATTTCCGATAATGGATTAACCATTGGGGCTCATTGTTCACTTAAACTTGAAGACCAAATAATTGGCGAATGGTACTGTTTGGATGCTTTGCATATATGTTTCTTTTACTATATAGAAGCAATATATACAATGATTTCAACCGTCTACCTATTCCATTCAATGTTCTACTTGTCGAAAGTTACAAATAATTTCCGATAAAGGATTAACAATGGGGCTCATTGTTCACTTAAACTTGAAGAACAACAAATTGGCGAATGGTACTGTTTGGATGCTTTGCATAGATGTTTCTTAGACTATTTAGAAGCAATATATAGAAAGATTTCACCCGTCTACCTGTACCATTCATTGTTCTACTCGTAGAAAGTTACAAATAATTTCTATTCCATGATTATCAATGGGGCTCGCTGATCACATAAACTTGAAGATCAAAAAATTGGCGATTGTTACTGTTTAGATGCTTTGCATATATGTTTCTTAGATTATATAGAAGCAATATATACAAAGATTTCAACCGTCTACCAGTTCCATTCATTGTTCTACTTGTCGAAAGTTACAAATAATTTCCGATAAAGGATTAACAATGGGTCTCATTGTTCACTTAAACTTGAAGAACAAAAAATTGGCGAATGGTACTGTTTGGATGCTTTGCATATATGTTTCTTAGACTATATAGAAGCAATATATACAAAGATTTCAACCATCTACCTGTTCCATTCATTGTTCTACTTGTCGAAAGTTACAAATAATTTCCGATAACGGATTAACCATTGGGGCTCATTGTTCACTTAAACTTGAAGAACAAAAAATTGGCGAATGGTACTGTTTGGATGCTTTGAATATATGTTCCTTATATTATATAGAAGCAATATATACAAATATTTCAACCGTCTACCTGTTCCATTCATTGTTCGACTTGTCGAAAATTACAAATAATTTCCGATAAAGGATTAACCATTGGGGCTCATTGTTCACTTAAACTTGAAGACCAAATAATTGGCGAATGGTACTGTTTGGATGCTTTGCATATATGTTTCTTTTACTATATAGAAGCAATATATACAATGATTTCAACCGTCTACCTATTCCATTCAATGTTCTACTTGTCGAAAGTTACAAATAATTTCCGATAAAGGATTAACAATGGGGCTCATTGTTCACTTAAACTTGAAGAACAACAAATTGGCGAATGGTACTGTTTGGATGCTTTGCATAGATGTTTCTTAGACTATTTAGAAGCAATATATAGAAAGATTTCACCCGTCTACCTGTACCATTCATTGTTCTACTCGTAGAAAGTTACAAATAATTTCTATTCCATGATTATCAATGGGGCTCGCTGATCACATAAACTTGAAGATCAAAAAATTGGCGATTGTTACTGTTTAGATGCTTTGCATATATGTTTCTTAGATTATATAGAAGCAATATATACAAAGATTTCAACCGTCTACCAGTTCCATTCATTGTTCTACTTGTCGAAAGTTACAAATAATTTCCTTTAAAGGATTAACAATGGGGCTCAATGTTCACTCAAACTTGAAGAACAAAAAATTGGCGAATTGTACTGTTTGGATGCTTTGCATATATGTTTCTTATACTATATAGAAGCAATATATACAATGATTTCAACAGTCTACCTGTTCCATTCATTGTTCTACTTGTCGAAATTTACAAATAATTTCCTTTAAAGGATTAACAATGGGGCTCGTAGTTCACTTAAACTTGAAGAACAAAAAATTGGCGAATGATACTGTTTGGATGCTTTGCATATATGTTTCTTATACTATATAGAAGCAATATATACAAAGATTTCAACCGTCTACCTGTTCCATTCATTGTTCTACTTGTCGAAAGTTACAAATAATTTCCGATTACGGATTAACCATTGGGGCTCATTGTTCACTTAAACTTGAAGAACAAAAAATTGGCGAATTGTACTGTTTGGATGCTTTGCATATATGTTTCTTATACTATATAGAAGCAATATATACAAAGATTTCAACCGTCTACCTGTTCCATTCACTGTTCTACTTGTCGAAAGTTACAAATAATTTCCGTTAAGGGATTAACAATGGGGATCGTAGTTTACTTAAAATTGAAGAACAAAAAATTGGCGAATGGTACTGTTTGGATGCTTTGCATATATGTTTCTTAGACTATATGGAAGCAATATATACAATTATTTCAACCGTTTACCTGTTCCATTCATTGTTCTACATGTCGAAAGTTACAAATAATTTCCGTTTCATGATTATCAATGGGGCTCGTTGTTCACTTAAACTTGAAGAACAAAAAATTGGCGAATGGTACTGTTTGGATGAATTGCATATATGTTTCTTAGATTATGTAGAAGCAATATATACAAAGATTTCAACCGTCTACCTGTTCCATTCATTGTTCTACTTGTCGCAAGTTACAAATAATTTCCGTTAAAGTATTAACAATGGGGCTCGTAGTTCACTTAAACTTGAAGAACAAAAAATTGGCGAATGGTACTGTTTGGATGCTTTGCATATATTTTTCTTAGACTATATGGAAGCAATATATACAAAGATTTCAACCTTCTACGTGTTCCATTCACTGTTCTACTTGTCGAAAATTACAAATAATTTCCGATAAAGGATTAACCATTGGGGCTCATTGTTCACTTAAACTTGAAGAACAAAAAATGGCGAATGGTACTGTTTGGATGCTTTGCGTACATGTTTCTTAGACTATATGGAAGCAATATATACAAACATTTCAACCGTCTACGTGTTCCAAACATTGTTCTACTTGTCGAAATTTACAAATAATTTCCTTTAAAGGATTAACAATGGGGCTCGTTGTTCACTTAAACTTGAAGAACAATAAATTGGCGAATTGTACTGTTTGGATGCTTTGCATATATGTTTCTTACACTATATAGAAGCAATATATACAAAGATTTCAACCGTCTACCTGTTCCATTCATTGTTCTACTTGTCGACAGTTACAAATAATTTCCGATAAAGGATTAACCATTGGGGCTCATTGTTCACTTAAACTTGAAGAACAAAAAATTGGCGAATTGTACTGTTTGGATGCTTTGCATATATGTTTCTTAGACTATATAGAAGCAATATATTCAAAGATTTCAACCGTCTACCTGTTCCATTCATTGTTCTACTTGTCGAATGTTACAAATAATTTCCGATAAAGAATTAACAATGGGGCTCATTGTTCACTTAACCTTGAAGAACAAAGAATTGGCGAATGGTACTGTTTGGATGCTTTGCATATATGTTTCTTAGACTATACGGAAGCAATATATACAAATATTTCAACCGTCTACATGTTCCATTCATTGGTCTACATGTCGAAAGTTACAAATAATTTCCCTTTCATGATTATCAATGGGGCTCGTTGTTCACTTAAACTTGAAGAACAAAAAACTGGCAAATGGTACTGTTTGGATGCTTTGCACATATGTTTCTTAGACTATATAGGAGCAATATATACAAAGAGTTCAACCGTCTACGTGTTCCAATCATTGTTCTACTTGTAGAAATTTACAATTAATTTCCGTTAAAGGATTAACAATGGGGCTCATTGTTCACTTAAACTTGAAGAACAATGAATTGGCGAATGATACTGTTTGGATGCTTTGCGTACATGTTTCTTAGACTATATGGAAGCAATATATACAAAGATTTCAACCGTCTACGTGTTCCAATCATTGTTCTACTTGTCGAAAGTTACAAATAATTTCCGATAACGGATTAACCATTGGGGCTCATTGTTCACTTAAACTTGAAGAACAAAAAATTGGCGAATTGTACTGTTTGGATGCTTTGCATATATGTTTCTTATACTATATAGAAGCAATATATACAAAGATTTCAACCGTCTACCTGTTCCATTCACTTTTCTACTTGTCGAAAGTTACAAATAATTTCCTTTAAATGATTAACAATGGAGCTCGCAGTTCACTTAAACTTGAAGAACAAAAAATTGGCGAATGGTACTGTTTGGATGCTTTGCATATATGTTTCGTAGACTATATAGAAGCAATATATACAATGATTTCAACCGTCTAAATGATCCATTCATTGTTCTACTTGTCGAAAGTTACAAATAATTTCCGTTAAGGGATTAACAATGGGGATCGTAGTTTACTTAAACTTGAAGAACAAAAAATTGGCGACTGGTACTGTTTGGATGCTTTGCATATATGTTTCTTAGACTATATAGAAGCAATATATACAAAGATTTCAACCGTCTATCTGTTCCATTCATTGATCTACTTGTCGAAAGTTACAAATAATTTCCGATAAAGGATTAACAATGGGTCTCATTGTTCACTTAAACTTGAAGAACAAAAAATTGGCGAATGGTACTGTTTGGATGCTTTGCATATATGTTTCTTAGACTATATAGAAGCAATATATACAAAGATTTCAACCATCTACCTGTTCCATTCATTGTTCTACTTGTCGAAAGTTACAAATAATTTCCGATAACGGATTAACCATTGGGGCTCATTGTTCACTTAAACTTGAAGAACAAAAAATTGGCGAATGGTACTGTTTGGATGCTTTGAATATATGTTCCTTATATTATATAGAAGCAATATATACAAATATTTCAACCGTCTACCTGTTCCATTCATTGTTCGACTTGTCGAAAATTACAAATAATTTCCGATAAAGGATTAACCATTGGGGCTCATTGTTCACTTAAACTTGAAGACCAAATAATTGGCGAATGGTACTGTTTGGATGCTTTGCATATATGTTTCTTTTACTATATAGAAGCAATATATACAATGATTTCAACCGTCTACCTATTCCATTCAATGTTCTACTTGTCGAAAGTTACAAATAATTTCCGATAAAGAATTAACAATGGGGCTCATTGTTCACTTAACCTTGAAGAACAAAGAATTGGCGAATGGTACTGTTTGGATGCTTTGCATATATGTTTCTTAGACTATACGGAAGCAATATATACAAATATTTCAACCGTCTACATGTTCCATTCATTGGTCTACATGTCGAAAGTTACAAATAATTTCCCTTTCATGATTATCAATGGGGCTCGTTGTTCACTTAAACTTGAAGAACAAAAAACTGGCAAATGGTACTGTTTGGATGCTTCGCACATATGTTTCTTAGACTATATAGGAGCAATATATACAAAGAGTTCAACCGTCTACGTGTTCCAATCATTGTTCTACTTGTAGAAATTTACAATTAATTTCCGTTAAAGGATTAACAATGGGGCTCATTGTTCACTTAAACTTGAAGAACAATGAATTGGCGAATGATACTGTTTGGATGCTTTGCGTACATGTTTCTTAGACTATATGGAAGCAATATATACAAAGATTTCAACCGTCTACGTGTTCCAATCATTGTTCTACTTGTCGAAAGTTACAAATAATTTCCGATAACGGATTAACCATTGGGGCTCATTGTTCACTTAAACTTGAAGAACAAAAAATTGGCGAATTGTACTGTTTGGATGCTTTGCATATATGTTTCTTATACTATATAGAAGCAATATATACAAAGATTTCAACCGTCTACCTGTTCCATTCTCTTTTCTACTTGTCGAAAGTTACAAATAATTTCCTTTAAATGATTAACAATGGAGCTCGCAGTTCACTTAAACTTGAAGAACAAAAAATTGGCGAATGGTACTGTTTGGATGCTTTGCATATATGTTTCGTAGACTATATAGAAGCAATATATACAATGATTTCAACCGTCTAAATGATCCATTCATTGTTCTACTTGTCGAAAGTTACAAATAATTTCCGTTAAGGGATTAACAATGGGGATCGTAGTTTACTTAAACTTGAAGAACAAAAAATTGGCGACTGGTACTGTTTGGATGCTTTGCATATATGTTTCTTAGACTATATAGAAGCAATATATACAAAGATTTCAACCGTCTACCTGTTCCATTCATTGATCTACTTGTCGAAAGTTACAAATAATTTCCGATAAAGGATTAACAATGGGTCTCATTGTTCACTTAAACTTGAAGAACAAAAAATTGGCGAATGGTACTGTTTGGATGCTTTGCATATATGTTTCTTAGACTATATAGAAGCAATATATACAAAGATTTCAACCATCTACCTGTTCCATTCATTGTTCTACTTGTCGAAAGTTACAAATAATTTCCGATAACGGATTAACCATTGGGGCTCATTGTTCACTTAAACTTGAAGAACAAAAAATTGGCGAATGGTACTGTTTGGATGCTTTGAATATATGTTCCTTATATTATATAGAAGCAATATATACAAATATTTCAACCGTCTACCTGTTCCATTCATTGTTCGACTTGTCGAAAATTACAAATAATTTCCGATAAAGGATTAACCATTGGGGCTCATTGTTCACTTAAACTTGAAGACCAAATAATTGGCGAATGGTACTGTTTGGATGCTTTGCATATATGTTTCTTTTACTATATAGAAGCAATATATACAATGATTTCAACCGTCTACCTATTCCATTCAATGTTCTACTTGTCGAAAGTTACAAATAATTTCCGATAAAGTATTAACAATGGGGCTCATTGTTCACTTAAACTTGAAGAACAACAAATTGGCGAATGGTACTGTTTGGATGCTTTGCATAGATGTTTCTTAGACTATTTAGAAGCAATATATAGAAAGATTTCACCCGTCTACCTGTACTATTCATTGTTCTACTCGTAGAAAGTTACAAATAATTTCTATTCCATGATTATCAATGGGGCTCGCTGATCACTTAAACTTGAAGATCAAAAAATTGGCGATTGTTACTGTTTAGATGCTTTGCATATATGTTTCTTAGATTATATAGAAGCAATATATACAAAGATTTCAACCGTCTACCAGTTCCATTCATTGTTCTACTTGTCGAAAGTTACAAATAATTTCCTTTAAAGGATTAACAATGGGGCTCAATGTTCACTCAAACTTGAAGAACAAAAAATTGGCGAATTGTACTGTTTGGATGCTTTGCATATATGTTTCTTATACTATATAGAAGCAATATATACAATGATTTCAACAGTCTACCTGTTCCATTCATTGTTCTACTTGTCGAAATTTACAAATAATTTCCTTTAAAGGATTAACAATGGGGCTCGTAGTTCACTTAAACTTGAAGAACAAAAAATTGGCGAATGGTACTGTTTGGATGCTTTGCATATATGTTTCTTATACTATATAGAAGCAATATATACAAAGATTTCAACCGTCTACCTGTTCCATTCATTGTTCTACTTGTCGAAAGTTACAAATAATTTCCGATAACGGATTAACCATTGGGGCTCATTGTTCACTTAAACTTGAAGAACAAAAAATTGGCGAATTGTACTGTTTGGATGCTTTGCATATATGTTTCTTATACTATATAGAAGCAATATATACAAAGATTTCAACCGTCTACCTGTTCCATTCACTGTTCTACTTGTCGAAAGTTACAAATAATTTCCGTTAAGGGATTAACAATGGGGATCGTAGTTTACTTAAACTTGAAGAACAAAAAATTGGCGAATGGTACTGTTTGGATGCTTTGCATATATGTTTCTTAGACTATATGGAAGCAATATATACAATTATTTCAACCGTTTACCTGTTCCATTCATTGTTCTACATGTCGAAAGTTACAAATAATTTCCGTTTCATGATTATCAATGGGGCTCGTTGTTCACTTAAACTTGAAGAACAAAAAATTGGCGAATGGTACTGTTTGGATGAATTGCATATATGTTTCTTAGATTATGTAGAAGCAATATATACAAAGATTTCAACCGTCTACCTGTTCCATTCATTGTTCTACTTGTCGCAAGTTACAAATAATTTCCGTTAAAGTATTAACAATGGGGCTCGTAGTTCACTTAAACTTGAAGAACAAAAAATTGGCGAATGGTACTGTTTGGATGCTTTGCATATATTTTTCTTAGACTATATGGAAGCAATATATACAAAGATTTCAACCGTCTACGTGTTCCATTCACTGTTCTACTTGTCGAAAATTACAAATAATTTCCGATAAAGGATTAACCATTGGGGCTCATTGTTCACTTAAACTTGAAGAACAAAAAATGGCGAATGGTACTGTTTGGATGCTTTGCGTACATGTTTCTTAGACTATATGGAAGCAATATATTCAAAGATTTCAACCGTCTACCTGTTCCATTCATTGTTCTACTTGTCGAATGTTACAAATAATTTCCGATAAAGAATTAACAATGGGGCTCATTGTTCACTTAACCTTGAAGAACAAAGAATTGGCGAATGGTACTGTTTGGATGCTTTGCATATATGTTTCTTAGACTATACGGAAGCAATATATACAAATATTTCAACCGTCTACATGTTCCATTCATTGTTCTACATGTCGAATGTTACAAATAATTTCCCTTTCATGATTATCAATGGGGCTCGTTGTTCACTTAAACTTGAAGAACAAAAAACTGGCAAATGGTACTGTTTGGATGCTTTGCACATATGTTTCTTAGACTATATAGGAGCAATATATACAAAGAGTTCAACCGTCTACGTGTTCCAATCATTGTTCTACTTGTAGAAATTTACAATTAATTTCCGTTAAAGGATTAACAATGGGGCTCATTGTTCACTTAAACTTGAAGAACAATGAATTGGCGAATGATACTGTTTGGATGCTTTGCGTACATGTTTCTTAGACTATATGGAAGCAGTATATACAAAGATTTCAACCGTCTACGTGTTCCAATCATTGTTCTACTTTTCGAAATTAACAAATAATTTCCTTTAAAGGATTAACAATGGGGCTCGTTGTTCTCTTAAACTTGAAGAACAAAAAATTGTCCAATGGTACTGTTTGGATGCTTTGCATATATGTTTCTTAGACTATATAGAAGCAATATATAGAAAGATTTCACCCGTCTACCTGTACTATTCATTGTTCTACTTGTCGAAAGTTACAAATAATTTCCTTTAAAGGATTAACAGAGGGGCTCGTTGTTCACTTAAACTTGAAGAACAATGAATTGGCGACTGGTACTGTTTGGATGCTTTGCATATATGTTTCTTAGGCTATACTGAAGCAATATATACAAATATTTCAACCGTCTACGTGTGCCAATCATTGTTCTACCTGTCGAAATTTACAATTAATTACCTTTAAAGGATTAACAATGGGGCTCGTTGTTCACTTAAACTTGAAGAACAATAAATTGGCGAATTGTACTGTTTGGATGCTATGCATATATGTTTCTTAGACTATATAGAAGCAATATATATATATAATGATTTCAACCGTCTACCTGTTCCATTCATTGTTCTACATGTCGAAAGTTACAAATAATTTCCGTTTCATGATTATCAATGGGGCTCCTTGTTCACTTAAACTTGAAGAACAAAAAATTGGCGAATGGTACTGTTTGGATGCTTTGCATATATGTTTCTTAGACTATATAGAAGCAATATATACAAAGATTTCAACCGTCTACGTGTTCCAATCATTGTTCTACTTGTAGAAATTTACAATTAATTTCCGTTAAAGGATTAACAATGGGGCTCATTGTTCACTTAAACTTGAAGAACAAAAAATCGGCGAATGGTACTGTTTGGATGCTTTGCGTACATGTTTCTTAGACTATATTTAAGCAATATATACAAAGATTTCAACTGTCGACGTGTTCCAATCATTGTTCTACTTGTCGAAATTTACAAATAATTTCCTTTAAAGGATTAACAATGGGGCTCGTAGTTCACTTAAACTTGAAGAACAAAAAATTGGCGAATTGTACTGTTTGGATGCTTTGCACATATGTTTCTTAGACTATATAGAAGCAATATATACAATGATTTCAACAGTCTACCTGTTCCATTCATTGTTCTACTTGTCGAAATTTACAACTAATTTCCTTTAAAGGATTAACAATGGGGCTCGTAGTTCACTTAAACTTGAAGAACAAAAAATTGGCGAATTGTACTGTTTGGATGCTTTGCACATATGTTTCTTAGACTATATAGAAGCAATATATACAATGATTTCAACCGTCTACCTGTTCCATTCCTTGTTCTACTTGTCGAAAGTTACAAATAATTTCCTTTAAAGGATTAACAATGGGGCTCGTTGTTCACTTAAACTTGAAGAACAATGAATTGGCGACTGGTACTGTTGGGATGCTTTGCATATATGTTTCTTAGGCTATACTGAAGCAATATATACAATGATTTCAACCGTCTACCTGTTCCATTCATTGTTTTACTTGTCGAAAGTTACAAATAATTTCCGTTAAAGGATTAACAATGGGGATCGTAGTTCACTTAAACTTGAAGAACAATAAATTGGCGAATTGTACTGTTTGGATGCTATGCATATATGTTTCTTAGACTATATAGAAGCAATATATATATATAATGATTTCAACCGTCTACCTGTTCCATTCATTGTTCTACATGTCGAAAGTTACAAATAATTTCCGTTTCATGATTATCAATGGGGCTCCTTGTTCACTTAAACTTGAAGAACAAAAAACTGGCAAATGCTACTGTTTGGATGCTTTGCACATATGTTTCTTAGACTATATAGGAGCAATATATACAAAGAGTTCAACCGTCTACGTGTTCCAATCATTGTTCTACTTGTAGAAATTTACAATTAATTTCCGTTAAAGGATTAACAATGGGGCTCATTGTTCACTTAAACTTGAAGAACAATGAATTGGCGAATGATACTGTTTGGATGCTTTGCGTACATGTTTCTTAGACTATATGGAAGCAGTATATACAAAGATTTCAACCGTCTACGTGTTCCAATCATTGTTCTACTTTTCGAAATTAACAAATAATTTCCTTTAAAGGATTAACAATGGGGCTCGTTGTTCTCTTAAACTTGAAGAACAAAAAATTGTCCAATGGTACTGTTTGGATGCTTTGCATATATGTTTCTTAGACTATATAGAAGCAATATATAGAAAGATTTCACCCGTCTACCTGTACTATTCATTGTTCTACTTGTCGAAAGTTACAAATAATTTCCTTTAAAGGATTAACAGAGGGGCTCGTTGTTCACTTAAACTTGAAGAACAATGAATTGGCGACTGGTACTGTTTGGATGCTTTGCATATATGTTTCTTAGGCTATACTGAAGCAATATATACAAATATTTCAACCGTCTACGTGTGCCAATCATTGTTCTACCTGTCGAAATTTACAAATAATTACCTTTAAAGGATTAACAATGGGGCTCGTTGTTCACTTAAACTTGAAGAACAATAAATTGGCGAATTGTACTGTTTGGATGCTATGCATATATGTTTCTTAGACTATATAGAAGCAATATATATATATATAATGATTTCAACCGTCTACCTGTTCCATTCATTGTTCTACATGTCGAAAGTTACAAATAATTTCCGTTTCATGATTATCAATGGGGCTCCTTGTTCACTTAAACTTGAAGAACAAAAAATTGGCGAATGGTACTGTTTGGATGCTTTGCATATATGTTTCTTAGACTATATAGAAGCAATATATACAAAGATTTCAACCGTCTACGTGTTCCAATCATTGTTCTACTTGTAGAAATTTACAATTAATTTCCGTTAAAGGATTAACAATGGGGCTCATTGTTCACTTAAACTTGAAGAACAAAAAATCGGCGAATGGTACTGTTTGGATGCTTTGCGTACATGTTTCTTAGACTATATTTAAGCAATATATACAAAGATTTCAACTGTCGACGTGTTCCAATCATTGTTCTACTTGTCGAAATTTACAACTAATTTCCTTTAAAGGATTAACAATGGGGCTCGTAGTTCACTTAAACTTGAAGAACAAAAAATTGGCGAATTGTACTGTTTGGATGCTTTGCACATATGTTTCTTAGACTATATAGAAGCAATATATACAATGATTTCAACCGTCTACCTGTTCCATTCCTTGTTCTACTTGTCGAAAGTTACAAATAATTTCCTTTAAAGGATTAACAATGGGGCTCGTTGTTCACTTAAACTTGAAGAACAATGAATTGGCGACTGGTACTGTTGGGATGCTTTGCATATATGTTTCTTAGGCTATACTGAAGCAATATATACAATGATTTCAACCGTCTACCTGTTCCATTCATTGTTTTACTTGTCGAAATTTACAAATAATTTCCGATAAAGGATTAACCATTGGGGCTCATTGTTCACTTAAACTTGAAGAACAAAAAATTGGCGAATTGTACTGTTTGGATGCTTTGCATATATGTTTCTTAGACTATATAGAAGCAATATATACAAAGATTTCAACCGTCTACCTGTTCCATTCATTGTTCTACTTGTCGAAAGTTACAAATAATTTCCGATAAAGGATTAACCATTGGGGCTCATTGTTCACTTAAACTTGAAGATCAAATAATTGGCGAATTGTACTGTTTGGATGATTTGCATATATGTTTCTTAGACTATATAGAAGCAATATATACAAAGATTTCAACCGTCTACCTGTTCCATTCATTGTTCTACTTGTCGAAAGTTACAAATAATTTCCGTTAAGGGATTAACAATGGGGATCGTAGTTTACTTAAACTTGAAGAACAAAAAATTGGCGAATTGTACTGTTTGGATGCTTTGCATATATGTTTCTTAGACTATTTAGAAGCAATATATACAATGATTTCAACCGTCTACCTATTCTATTCATTGTTCTACTTGCCGAAATTTACAAATAATTTCCTTTAAAGGATGAACAATGGGGCTCGTAGTTCACTTAAACTTGAAGAGCAAAAAATTGTCGAATTGTACTGTTTGGATGCTTTGCATATATGTTTCTTAGACTATATAGAAGCAATATATTCAATGATTTCAACCGTCTACCTGTTCCATTCATTGTTCTACTTGTAGAAAGTTACAAATAATTTCTATTCCATGATTATCAATGGGGCTCGCTGTTCACTTAAACTTGAAGATCAAAAAATTGGCGATTGTTACTGTTTAGATGCTTTGCATATATGTTTCTTAGATTATATAGAAGCAATATATACAAAGCTTTCAACCATCTACCAGTTCCATTCATTGCTCTACTTGTCGAAAGTTACAAATAATTTCCGTTAAAGGATTAACAATGGGGGCTCGTAGTTCACTTAAACTTGAAGAACAAAAAATTGGCGAATGGTACTGTTTGGATGCTTTGCATATATGTTTCTTAGACTATATAGAAGCAATATATACAAAGATTTCAACCGTCTACCTTTTCCATTCATTGTTCTTCTTGTCGAAAGTTACAAATAATTTCCGATAACGGATTAACCATTGGGGCTCATTGTTCACTTAAACTTGAAGAACAAAAAATTGGCGAATTGTACTGTTTGGATGCTTTGCATATATGTTTCTTATACTATATAGAAGCAATATATACAAAGATTTCAATCGTCTACCTGTTCCATTCACTGTTCTACTTGTCGAAAGTTACAAATAATTTCCGTTAAGGGATTAACAATGGGGCTCGTTGTTCACTTAAACTTGAAGAACAATAAATTGGCGAATTGTACTCTTTGGATGCTTTGCATATATGTTTCTTAGACTATATAGAAGCAATATATACAAAGATTTCAACCGTCTACCTGTTCCATTCAATGTTCTACTTGTCGAAAGTTACAAATAATTTCCGTTAAAGTATTAACAATGGGGCTCGTAGTTCACTTAAACTTGAAGATCAAATAATTGGCGAATTGTACTGTTTGGATGATTTGCATATATGTTTCTTAGACTATATAGAAGCAATATATACAAAGATTTCAACCGTCTACGTGTTCCAATCATTGTTCTACTTGTCGAAATTTACAAATAATTTCCATTAAAGGATTAACAATGGGGCTCGTTGTTCACTTAAACTTGAAGAACAAAAAAGTGGCGAATGGTACTGTTTGGATGCTTTGCATATATGTTTCTTAGACTATATAGAAGCAATATATACATTGATTTCAACCGTCTACCTGTTCCATTCATTGTTCTACTTGTCGAAAGTTACAAATAATTTCCGTTAAGGCATTAACAATGGGGATCGTAGTTTACTTAAACTTGAGGAACAAGAAATTGGCGAATTTTACTGTTTGGATTCTTTGCATATATGTTTCGTAGACTATATAGAAGCAATATATACAAATATTTCAACCGTCTAACTGTTCCATGCATTGTTCTACTTGTCGAAATTTACAAATAATTTCCGATAAAGGATTAACCATTGGGGCTCATTGTTCACTTAAACTTGAAGAACAAAAAATTGGCGAATTGTACTGTTTGGATGCTTTGCATATATGTTTCTTAGACTATATAGAAGCAATATATACAAAGATTTCAACCGTCTACCTGTTCCATTCATTGTTCTACTTGTCGAAAGTTACAAATAATTTCCGATAAAGGATTAACCATTGGGGCTCATTGTTCACTTAAACTTGAAGAACAAAAAATTGGCGAATGGTACTGTTTGGATGCTTTGCATATATGTTTCTTATACTATATAGAAGCAATAGATACAAAGATTTCAACCGTCTACCTGTTCCATTCAATGTTCTACTTGTCGCAAGTTACAAATAATTTCCGTTAAAGTATTAACAATGGGGCTCGTAGTTCACTTAAACTTGAAGAACAAAAAATTGGCGAATGGTACTGTTTGGATGCTTTGCATATATTTTTCTTAGACTATATAGAAGCAATAGATACAAAGATTTCAACCGTCTACCTGTTCCATTCAATGTTCTACTTGTCGAAAGTTACAAATAATTTCCGATAAAGGATTAACAATGGGGCTCATTGTTCACTTAAACTTGAAGAACAAAAAATTTACGAATGGTACTGTTTGGATGCTTTGCATATATGTTTCGTAGACTATATAGAAGCAATATATACAAATATTTCAACCGTCTAACTGTTCCATTCATTGTTCTACTTGTCGAAATTTACAAATAATTTCCGTTAAAGGATTAACAATGGGGATCGTAGTTCACTTAAACTTGAAGAACAAAAAATTGGCGAATTGTACTGTTTGGATGCTTTGTATATATGTTTCGTAGGTTATATAGAAGCAATATATACAAAGATTTCAACCGTCTACCTGTTCCATTCATTGTTCTACTTGTCGAAAATTACAAATAATTTCCGATAAAGGAGTAACCATTGGGGCTCATTGTTCACTAAACTTGAAGAACAAAAAATTGTCGAATTGTACTGTTTGGATGCTTTGCATATATGTTTCTTAGACTATATAGAAGCAATATATACAATGATTTCAACCGTCTACCTGTTCCATTCATTGTTCTACTTGTCGCAAGTTACAAATAATTTCCGTTAAAGTATTAACAATGGGGCTCGTAGTTCACTTAAACTTGAAGATCAAATAATTGGCGAATTGTACTGTTTGGATGATTTGCATATATGTTTCTTAGACTATATAGAAGCAATATATACAAAGATTTCAACCGTCTACCTGTTCCATTCATTGTTCTACTTGTCGAAAGTTACAAATAATTTCCGTTAAGGGATTAACAATGGGGATCGTAGTTTACTTAAACTTGAAGAACAAAAAATTGGCGAATTGTACTGTTTGGATGCTTTGCATATATGTTTCTTAGACTATTTAGAAGCAATATATACAATGATTTCAACCGTCTACCTATTCTATTCATTGTTCTACTTGCCGAAATTTACAAATAATTTCCTTTAAAGGATGAACAATGGGGCTCGTAGTTCACTTAAACTTGAAGAGCAAAAAATTGTCGAATTGTACTGTTTGGATGCTTTGCATATATGTTTCTTAGACTATATAGAAGCAATATATTCAATGATTTCAACCGTCTACCTGTTCCATTCATTGTTCTACTTGTAGAAAGTTACAAATAATTTCTATTCCATGATTATCAATGGGGCTCGCTGTTCACTTAAACTTGAAGATCAAAAAATTGGCGATTGTTACTGTTTAGATGCTTTGCATATATGTTTCTTAGATTATATAGAAGCAATATATACAAAGCTTTCAACCATCTACCAGTTCCATTCATTGCTCTACTTGTCGAAAGTTACAAATAATTTCCGTTAAAGGATTAACAATGGGGGCTCGTAGTTCACTTAAACTTGAAGAACAAAAAATTGGCGAATGGTACTGTTTGGATGCTTTGCATATATGTTTCTTAGACTATATAGAAGCAATATATACAAAGATTTCAACCGTCTACCTTTTCCATTCATTGTTCTTCTTGTCGAAAGTTACAAATAATTTCCGATAACGGATTAACCATTGGGGCTCATTGTTCACTTAAACTTGAAGAACAAAAAATTGGCGAATTGTACTGTTTGGATGCTTTGCATATATGTTTCTTATACTATATAGAAGCAATATATACAAAGATTTCAATCGTCTACCTGTTCCATTCACTGTTCTACTTGTCGAAAGTTACAAATAATTTCCGTTAAGGGATTAACAATGGGGCTCGTTGTTCACTTAAACTTGAAGAACAATAAATTGGCGAATTGTACTCTTTGGATGCTTTGCATATATGTTTCTTAGACTATATAGAAGCAATATATACAAAGATTTCAACCGTCTACGTGTTCCAATCATTGTTCTACTTGTCGAAAGTTACAAATAATTTCCGATAACGGATTAACCATTGGGGCTCATTGTTCACTTAAACTTGAAGAACAAAAAATTGGCGAATTGTACTGTTTGGATGCTTTGCATATATGTTTCTTAGACTATATAGAAGCAATATATACATTGATTTCAACTGTCTACCTGTTCCATTCATTGTTCTACTTGTCGCAAGTTACAAATAATTTCCGTTAAAGTATTAACAATGGGGCTCGTAGTTCACTTAAACATGAAGATGAAATAATTGGCGAATTGTACTGTTTGGATGCTTTGCATATATGTTTCTTAGACTATTTAGAAGCAATATATAGAAAGATTTCACCCGTCTACCTGTACTATTCATTGTTCTACTCGTAGAAAGTTACAAATAATTTCTATTCCATGATTATCAATGGGGCTCGCTGATCACTTAAACTTGAAGATCAAAAAATTGGCGATTGTTACTGTTTAGATGCTTTGCATATATGTTTCTTAGATTATATAGAAGCAATATATACAAAGATTTCAACCGTCTACCAGTTCCATTCATTGTTCTACTTGTCGAAAGTTACAAATAATTTCCGATAAAGGATTAACCATTGGGGCTCATTGTTCACTTAAACCTGAAGAACAAAAAATTGGCGAATGGTACTGTTTGGATGCTTTGCGTACATGTTTCTTAGACTATATGGAAGCAATATATACAAAGATTTGAACCGTCTACGTGTTCCAATCATTGTTCTACTTGTCGAAATTTACAAATAATTTCCTTTAAAGGATTAACAATGGGGCTCGTTGTTCACTTAAACTTGAAGAACAAAAAAGTGGCGAATAGTACTGTTTGGATGCTTTGTATATATGTTTCTTAGACCATATAGAAGCAATATATACATTGATTTCAACCGTCTACCTGTTCCATTCATTGTTCTACTTATCGAAAGTTACAAATAATTTCCGTTAAGGCATTAACAATGGGGATCGTAGTTTACTTAAACTTGAAGAACAAGAAATTGGCGAATTTTACTGTTTGGATTCTTTGCATATATGTTTCTTAGACTATATAGAAGCAATATATACAAAGATTTCAACCGTCTACCTGTTCCATTCAGTGTTCTACTTGTCGAAAGTTACAAATAATTTCCTTTAAAGGATTAACAATGGGGCTCATTGTTCACTTAAACTTGAAGAACAAAAAATTGGCGAATTGTGCTGCTGGATGCTTTGCGTACATGTTTCTTAGACTATATGGAAGCAATATATACAATGATTTCAACCGTCTACCTATTCCATTCATTGTTCTACTTGCCGAAATTTACAAATAATTTCCGAAAAAGGATTAACCATTGGGGCTCATTTTTCACTTACACTTGAAGAACAAAAAATTGGCGAATTGTACTGTTTGGATGATTTGCAGATATGTTTCTTAGACTATATAGAAGCAATATATACAATGATTTCAATCGTCTACCTGTTCCATTCATTGTTCTACTTGTCGAAAGTTACAAATAATTTCCGATAAAGGATTAACCATTGGGGCTCATTGTTCACTTAAAGTTGAAGACGAAAAAATTGGCGAATGGTACTGTTTGGATGCTATGCGTACATGTTTCTTAGACTATATGGAAGAAATATATACAAAGATTTCAACCGTCTACGTGTTCCAAACATTGTTCTACTTGTCGAAATTTACAAATAATTTCCGTTAAAGTATTAACAATGGGGCTCGTAGTTCACTTAAACTTGAAGAACAAAAAATTGACTAATTGTACTGTTTGGATGCTTTGCATATATGTTTCTTAGGCTATATAGAAGCAATATATAAAAAGATTTCAACCGTCTACCAGTTCCATTCATTGTTCTACTTGTCGAAAGTTACAAATAATTTACGATAAAGGATTAACAATGGGGCTCATTGTTCACTTAAACTTGAAGAACAAAAAACTGGCGAATTGTACTGTTTGGATGATTTGCATATATGTTTCATAGACTATTTAGAAGCAATATATAGAAAGATTTCACCCGTCTACCTGTACTATTCATTGTTCTACTTGTAGAAAGTTACAAATAATTTCCATTTCATGATTATCAATGGGGCTCGCTGATCACTTAAACTTGGATATCAAAAAATTGGCGATTGTTATTGTTTAGATGCTTTGCATATATGTTTCTTAGATTATATAGATGCAATATATACAAAGATTTCAACCGTCTACCTGTTCCATTCATTGTTCTACTTGTCGAAAATTACAAATGATTTCCGATAAAGGATTAACCATTGGGGCTCATTGTTCACTTAAAGTTGAAGACCAAAAAATTGGCGAATGGTACTGTTTGGATGCTTTAAATATATGTTTCTTATATTATATAGAAGCAATATATACAAATATTTCAACCGTCTACCTGTTCCATTCATTATTCTACTTGTCGAAAATTACAAATAATTTCCGATAAAGGATTAACCATTGGGGCTCATTGTTCGCATAAAGTTGAAGACCAAAAAATTGGCGAATGGTACTGTTTGGATGCTATGCGTACATGTTTCTTAGACTATATGGAAGCAATATATACAAAGATTTCAACCGTCTACGTGTTCCAATCATTGTTCTACTTGTCGAAATTTACAAATAATTTCCTTTAAAGGATTAACAATGGGGCTCGTTGTTCACTTAAACTTGAAGAACAATAAATTGGCGTATTGTACTGTTTGGATGCTTTGCATATATGTTTCGTAGATTATATAGAAGCAATATATACAAAGATTTCAACCGTCTACGTGTTCCAATCATTGTTCTACTTGTCGAAAGTTACAAATAATTTCCGATAACGGATTAACCATTGGGGCTCATTGTTCACTTAAACTTGAAGAACAAAAAATTGGCGAATTGTACTGTTTGGATGCTTTGCATATATGTTTCTTAGACTATTTAGAAGCAATATATAGAAAGATTTCACCCGTCTACCTGTACTATTCATTGTTCTACTTGTAGAATGTTACAAATAATTTCCATTACATGATTATCAATGGGGCTCGCTGTTCACTTAAACTTGAAGAACAAAAAATTGGCGAATGGTACTGTTTGGATGCTTTGCATATATGTTTCTTAGATTATATAGAAGCAATATATACAAAGATTTCAACCGTCTACCTGTTCCATTCATTGTTCTACTTGTCGAAAGTTACAAATAATTTCCGATAAAGGATTAACCATTGGGGCTCATTGTTCACTTAAACCTGAAGAACAAAAAATTGGCGAATGGTACTGTTTGGATGCTTTGCGTACATGTTTCTTAGACTATATGGAAGCAATATATACAAAGATTTGAACCGTCTACGTGTTCCAATCATTGTTCTACTTGTCGAAATTTACAAATAATTTCCTTTAAAGGATTAACAATGGGGCTCGTTGTTCACTTAAACTTGAAGAACAAAAAAGTGGCGAATAGTACTGTTTGGATGCTTTGCATATATGTTTCTTAGACTATATAGAAGCAATATATACATTGATTTCAACCGTCTACCTGTTCCATTCATTGTTCTACTTGTCGAAAGTTACAAATAATTTCCGTTAAGGCATTAACAATGGGGATCGTAGTTTACTTAAACTTGAAGAACAAGAAATTGGCGAATTTTACTGTTTGGATTCTTTGCATATATGTTTCTTAGACTATATAGAAGCAATATATACAAAGATTTCAACCGTCTACCTGTTCCATTCAGTGTTCTACTTGTCGAAAGTTACAAATAATTTCCTTTAAAGGATTAACAATGGGGCTCATTGTTCACTTAAACTTGAAGAACAAAAAATTGGCGAATTGTACTGTTTGGATGCTTTGCATATATGTTTCTTAGACTATATGGAAGCAATATATACAAAGATTTCAACCGTCTACCTGTTCCATTCATTGTTCTACTTCTCGCAAGTTACAAATAACTTCCGATAAAGGATTAACCATTGGGGCTCATTGTTCACTAAACTTGAAGAACAAAAAATTGGCGAATTGTACTGTTTGGATGCTTTGCATATATGTTTCTTATACTATATAGAAGCAATATATACAAAGATTTCAATCGTCTACCTGTTCCATTCATTGTTCTACTTGTCGAAAGTTACAAATAATTTCCGTTAAGGCATTAACAATGGGGATCGTAGTTTACTTAAACTTGAAGAACAAGAAATTGGCGAATTTTACTGTTTGGATTCTTTGCATATATGTTTCTTAGACTATATAGAAGCAATATATACAAAGATTTCAACCGTCTACCTGTTCCATTCATTGTTCTACTTGTCGAAAGTTACAAATAATTTCCTTTAAAGAATTAACAATGGGGCTCATTGTTCACTTAAACTTGAAGAACAAAAAATTGGCGAATTGTACTGTTTGGATGCTTTGCATATATGTTTCTTAGACTATATAGAAGCAATATATACAAAGATTTCAACCGTCTACCTGTTCCATTCATTGTTCTACTTGTCGAAAGTTACAAATAATTTCCGATAAAGGATTAACCATTGGGGCTCATTGTTCACTTAAACCTGAAGAACAAAAAATTGGCGAATGGTACTGTTTGGATGCTTTGCGTACATGTTTCTTAGACTATATGGAAGCAATATATACAAAGATTTGAACCGTCTACGTGTTCCAATCATTGTTCTACTTGTCGAAATTTACAAATAATTTCCTTTAAAGGATTAACAATGGGGCTCGTTGTTCACTTAAACTTGAAGAACAATAAATTGGCGAATTGTACTGTTTGGATGCTTTGCATATATGTTTCGTAGATTATATAGAAGCAATATATACAAAGATTTCAACCGTCTACGTGTTCCAATCATTGTTCTACTTGTCGAAAGTTACAAATAATTTCCGATAACGGATTAACCATTGGGGCTCATTGTTCACTTAAACTTGAAGAACAAAAAATTGGCGAATTGTACTGTTTGGATGCTTTGCATATATGTTTCTTAGACTATATAGAAGCAATATATACATTGATTTCAACCGTCTACCTGTTCCATTCATTGTTCTACTTGTCGCAAGTTACAAATAATTTCCGTTAAAGTATTAACAATGGGGCTCGTAGTTCACTTAAACATGAAGATGAAATAATTGGCGAATTGTACTGTTTGGATGCTTTGCATATATGTTTCTTAGACTATTTAGAAGCAATATATAGAAAGATTTCACCCGTCTACCTGTACTATTCATTGTTCTACTTGTAGAAAGTTACAAATAATTTCCATTACATGATTATCAATGGGGCTCGCTGTTCACTTAAACTTGAAGAACAAAAAATTGGCGAATGGTACTGTTTGGATGCTTTGCATATATGTTTCTTAGATTATATAGAAGCAATATATACAAAGATTTCAACCGTCTACCTGTTCCATTCATTGTTCTACTTGTCGAAAGTTACAAATAATTTCCGATAAAGGATTAACCATTGGGGCTCATTGTTCACTTAAACCTGAAGAACAAAAAATTGGCGAATGGTACTGTTTGGATGCTTTGCGTACATGTTTCTTAGACTATATGGAAGCAATATATACAAAGATTTGAACCGTCTACGTGTTCCAATCATTGTTCTACTTGTCGAAATTTACAAATAATTTCCTTTAAAGGATTAACAATGGGGCTCGTTGTTCACTTAAACTTGAAGAACAAAAAAGTGGCGAATGGTACTGTTTGGATGCTTTGTATATATGTTTCTTAGACTATATAGAAGCAATATATACATTGATTTCAACCGTCTACCTGTTCCATTCATTGTTCTACTTATCGAAAGTTACAAATAATTTCCGTTAAGGCATTAACAATGGGGATCGTAGTTTACTTAAACTTGAAGAACAAGAAATTGGCGAATTTTACTGTTTGGATTCTTTGCATATATGTTTCTTAGACTATATAGAAGCAATATATACAAAGATTTCAACCGTCTACCTGTTCCATTCAGTGTTCTACTTGTCGAAAGTTACAAATAATTTCCTTTAAAGGATTAACAATGGGGCTCATTGTTCACTTAAACTTGAAGAACAAAAAATTGGCGAATTGTACTGCTGGATGCTTTGCGTACATGTTTCTTAGACTATATGGAAGCAATATATACAATGATTTCAACCGTCTACCTATTCCATTCATTGTTCTACTTGCCGAAATTTACAAATAATTTCCGAAAAAGGATTAACCATTGGGGCTCATTTTTCACTTACACTTGAAGAACAAAAAATTGGCGAATTGTACTGTTTGGATGATTTGCAGATATGTTTCTTAGACTATATAGAAGCAATATATACAATGATTTCAACCGTCTACCTGTTCCATTCATTGTTCTACTTGTCGAAAGTTACAAATAATTTCCGATAAAGGATTAACCATTGGGGCTCATTGTTCACTTAAAGTTGAAGACCAAAAAATTGGCGAATGGTACTGTTTGGATGATTTGAATATATGTTTCTTATATTATATAGAAGCAATATATACAAATATTTCAACCGTCTACCTGTTCCATTCATTGTTATACTTGTCGAAAATTACAAATAATTTCCGATAAAGGATTAACCATTGGGGCTCATTGTTCACTTAAAGTTGAAGACCAAGAAATTGGCGAATGGTACTGTTTGGATGCTTTGGGTACATGTTTCTTAGACTATATAGAAGCAATATATACAAAGTTTTCAACCGTCTACCTGTTCCATTCATTGTTCTACTTGTCGAAAGTTACAAATAATTTCCGATAAAGGATTAACAATGGGGCTCATTGTTCACTTAAAGTTGAAGACCAAAAAATTGGCGAATGGTACTGTTTGGATGCTTTGAATATATGTTTCTTATATTATATAGAAGCAATATATACATTGATTTCAACCGTCTACGTGTTCCATTCATTGTTATTCTTGTCGAAAATTACAAATAATTTCCGTTAAAGTATTAACAATGGGGCTCGTAGTTCACTTAAACATGAAGATGAAATAATTGGCGAATTGTACTGTTTGGATGCTTTGCATATATGTTTCTTAGACTATTTAGAAGCAATATATAGAAAGATTTCACCCGTCTACCTGTACTATTCATTGTTCTACTTGTAGAAAGTTACAAATAATTTCCATTACATGATTATCAATGGGGCTCGCTGTTCACTTAAACTTGAAGAACAAAAAATTGGCGAATGGTACTGTTTGGATGCTTTGCATATATGTTTCTTAGATTATATAGAAGCAATATATACAAAGATTTCAACCGTCTACCTGTTCCATTCATTGTTCTACTTGTCGAAAGTTACAAATAATTTCCGATAAAGGATTAACCATTGGGGCTCATTGTTCACTTAAACCTGAAGAACAAAAAATTGGCGAATGGTACTGTTTGGATGCTTTGCGTACATGTTTCTTAGACTATATGGAAGCAATATATACAAAGATTTGAACCGTCTACGTGTTCCAATCATTGTTCTACTTGTCGAAATTTACAAATAATTTCCTTTAAAGGATTAACAATGGGGCTCGTTGTTCACTTAAACTTGAAGAACAAAAAAGTGGCGAATAGTACTGTTTGGATGCTTTGCATATATGTTTCTTAGACTATATAGAAGCAATATATACATTGATTTCAACCGTCTACCTGTTCCATTCATTGTTCTACTTGTCGAAAGTTACAAATAATTTCCGTTAAGGCATTAACAATGGGGATCGTAGTTTACTTAAACTTGAAGAACAAGAAATTGGCGAATTTTACTGTTTGGATTCGTTGCATATATGTTTCTTAGACTATATAGAAGCAATATATACAAAGATTTCAACCGTCTACCTGTTCCATTCAGTGTTCTACTTGTCGAAAGTTACAAATAATTTCCTTTAAAGGATTAACAATGGGGCTCATTGTTCACTTAAACTTGAAGAACAAAAAATTGGCGATTTGTACTGTTTGGATGCTTTGCATATATGTTTCTTAGACTATATGGAAGCAATATATACAAAGATTTCAACCGTCTACCTGTTCCATTCATTGTTCTACTTCTCGCAAGTTACAAATAACTTCCGATAAAGGATTAACCATTGGGGCTCATTGTTCACTAAACTTGAAGAACAAAAAATTGTCGAATTGTACTGTTTGGATGCTTTGCATATATGTTTCTTAGACTATATAGAAGCAATATATACAAAGATTTCAACCGGCTACCTATTCCATTCATTGTTCAACTTGTCGAAATTTAAAAAAATAATTTCCGATAAAGGATTAACCATTGGGGCTCATTGTTCACTTAAACTTGAAGAACAAAAAATTGGTGAATTGTACTGTTTGGATGCTTTGCATATATGTTTCTTAGACTATATAGAAGCAATATATACAAAGATTTCAACCGTCTACCTGTTCCATTCATTGTTCTACTTGTCGAAAATTACAAATAATTTCCGATAAAGGATTAACCATTGGGGCTCATTGTTCACTAAACTTGAAGAACAAAAAATTGTCGAATTGTACTGTTTGGATGCTTTGCAGATATGTTTCTTAGACTATATAGAATCAATATATACAATGATTTCAACCGTCTACGTGTTCCAATCGTTGTTCTACTTGTCGAAATTTACAAATAATTTCCTTTAAAGGATTAACAATGGGGCTCGTTGTTCACTTAAACTTGAAGAACAAAAAATTGGCGAATGGTACTGTTTGGATGCTTTGAATATATGTTTCTTATATTATATAAAAGCAATATATACAAATATTTCAACCGTCTACCTGTTCCATTCATTGTTCTACTTGTCGAAAATTACAAATAATTTCCGATAAAGGATTAACCATTGGGGCTCATTGTTCACTTAAAGTTGAAGACCAAAAAATTGGCGAATGGTACTGTTTGGTTGCTTTGAATATATGTTTCTTATATTATATAGAAGCAATATATACAAATATTTCAACCGTCTACCTGTTCCATTCATTGTTATTCTTGTCGAAAATTACAAATAATTTCCGATAAAGGATTAACCATTGGGGCTCATTGTTCACTTAAAGTTGAAGACCAAAAAATTGGCGAATGGTACTGTTTGGATGCTTTGCGTACATGTTTCTTAGACTATATGGAAGCAATATATTCAAAGATTTCAACCGTCTACGTGTTCCAATCATTGTTCTACTTGTCGAAAGTTACAAATAATTTCCGTTGAGGGATTAACAATGGGGATCGTAGTTTACTTAAACTTGAAGAACAAGAAGTTGGCGAATTGTACTGTCTGGATGCTTTGCATATATGTTTCTTAGACTATATAGAAGCAATATATACAATGATTTAAACCGTCTACCTATTCCATTCATTGTTCTACTTGCCGAAATTTACAAATAATTTCCTTTAAAGGATTAACAATGGGGCTCGTAGTACACTTAAACTTGAAGAGAAAAAAATTGGCGAATTGTACTGCTTGGACGCTATGCATATATGTTTCTTAGACTATATAGAAGCAATGTATACAATGATTTCAACCGTCTACCTATTCCATTCAGTGTTCTACTTGCCGAAATTTACAAATAATTTCCGAAAAAGTATTAACCATTGGGGCTCATTTTTCACTTACACTTGAAGAATAAAAAATTGGCGAATGGTACTGCTGGATGCTTTGCGTACATGTTTCTTAGACTATATGGAAGCAATATATACAATGATTTCAACCGTCTACCTATTCCATTCATTGTTCTACTTGCCGAAATTTACAAATAATTTCCGAAAAAGGATTAACCATTGGGGCTCATTTTTCACTTACACTTGAAGAACAAAAAATTGGCGAATTGTACTGTTTGGATGATTTGCAGATATGTTTCTTAGACTATATAGAAGCAATATATACAATGATTTCAACCGTCTACCTGTTCCATTCATTGTTCTACTTGTCGAAAGTTACAAATAATTTCCGATAAAGGATTAACCATTGGGGCTCATTGTTCACTTAAAGTTGAAGACCAAAAAATTGGCGAATGGTACTGTTTGGATGATTTGAATATATGTTTCTTATATTATATAGAAGCAATATATACAAATATTTCAACCGTCTACCTGTTCCATTCATTGTTATACTTGTCGAAAATTACAAATAATTTCCGATAAAGGATTAACCATTGGGGCTCATTGTTCACTTAAAGTTGAAGACCAAGAAATTGGCGAATGGTACTGTTTGGATGCTATGCGTACATGTTTCTTAGACTATATGGAAGAAATATATACAAAGATTTCAACCGTCTACGTGTTCCAATCATTGTTCTACTTGTCGAAATTTACAAATAATTTCCGTTAAAGTATTAACAATGGGGCTCGTAGTTCACTTAAACTTGAAGAACAAAAAATTGACTAATTGTACTGTTTGGATGCTTTGCATATATGTTTCTTAGGCTATATAGAAGCAATATATAAAAAGATTTCAACCGTCTACCAGTTCCATTCATTGTTCTACTTGTCGAAAGTTACAAATAATTTCCATTTCATGATTATCAATGGGGCTCGCTGATCACTTAAACTTGAATATCAAAAAATTGGCGATTGTTATTGTTTAGATGCTTTGCATATATGTTTCTTAGATTATATAGATGCAATATATACAAAGATTTCAACCGTCTACCTGTTCCATTCATTGTTCTACTTGTCGAAAATTAAAAATGATTTCCGATAAAGGATTAACCATTGGGGCTCATTGTTCACTTAAAGTTGAAGACCAAAAAATTGGCGAATGGTACTGTTTGGATGCTTTGCATATATGTTTCTTATACTATATAGAAGCAATATATACAAAGATTTCAACCGTCTACCTGTTCCATTCAATGTTCTACTTGTCGAAAGTTACAAATAATTTCCGATAAAGGATTAACAATGGGGCTCATTGTTCACTTAAACCTGAAGAACAAAAAATTGGCGAATGGTACTGTTTGGATGCTTTGCGTACATGTTTCTTAGACTATATGGAAGCAATATATACAAAGATTTGAACCGTCTACGTGTTCCAATCATTGTTCTACTTGTCGAAATTTACAAATAATTTCCTTTAAAGGATTAACAATGGGGCTCGTTGTTCACTTAAACTTGAAGAACAATAAATTGGCGAATTGTACTGTTTGGATGCTTTGCATATATGTTTCGTAGATTATATAGAAGCAATATATACAAAGATTTCAACCGTCTACGTGTTCCAATCATTGTTCTACTTGTCGAAAGTTACAAATAATTTCCGATAACGGATTAACCATTGGGGCTCATTGTTCACTTAAACTTGAAGAACAAAAAATTGGCGAATTGTACTGTTTGGATGCTTTGCATATATGTTTCTTAGACTATATAGAAGCAATATATACATTGATTTCAACCGTCTACCTGTTCCATTCATTGTTCTACTTGTCGCAAGTTACAAATAATTTCCGTTAAAGTATTAACAATGGGGCTCGTAGTTCACTTAAACATGAAGATGAAATAATTGGCGAATTGTACTGTTTGGATGCTTTGCATATATGTTTCTTAGACTATTTAGAAGCAATATATAGAAAGATTTCACCCGTCTACCTGTACTATTCATTGTTCTACTTGTAGAAAGTTACAAATAATTTCCATTACATGATTATCAATGGGGCTCGCTGTTCACTTAAACTTGAAGAACAAAAAATTGGCGAATGGTACTGTTTGGATGCTTTGCATATATGTTTCTTAGATTATATAGAAGCAATATATACAAAGATTTCAACCGTCTACCTGTTCCATTCATTGTTCTACTTGTCGAAAGTTACAAATAATTTCCGATAAAGGATTAACCATTGGGGCTCATTGTTCACTTAAAGTTGAAGACCAAAAAATTGGCGAATGGTACTGTTTGGATGATTTGAATATATGTTTCTTATATTATATAGAAGCAATATATACAAATATTTCAACCGTCTACCTGTTCCATTCATTGTTATACTTGTCGAAAATTACAAATAATTTCCGATAAAGGATTAACCATTGGGGCTCATTGTTCACTTAAAGTTGAAGACCAAGAAATTGGCGAATGGTACTGTTTGGATGCTATGCGTACATGTTTCTTAGACTATATGGAAGAAATATATACAAAGATTTCAACCGTCTACGTGTTCCAAACATTGTTCTACTTGTCGAAATTTACAAATAATTTCCGTTAAAGTATTAACAATGGGGCTCGTAGTTCACTTAAACTTGAAGAACAAAAAATTGACTAATTGTACTGTTTGGATGCTTTGCATATATGTTTCTTAGGCTATATAGAAGCAATATATAAAAAGATTTCAACCGTCTACCAGTTCCATTCATTGTTCTACTTGTCGAAAGTTACAAATAATTTACGATAAAGGATTAACAATGGGGCTCATTGTTCACTTAAACTTGAAGAACAAAAAACTGGCGAATTGTACTGTTTGGATGATTTGCATATATGTTTCATAGACTATTTAGAAGCAATATATAGAAAGATTTCACCCGTCTACCTGTACTATTCATTGTTCTACTTGTAGAAAGTTACAAATAATTTCCATTTCATGATTATCAATGGGGCTCGCTGATCACTTAAACTTGGATATCAAAAAATTGGCGATTGTTATTGTTTAGATGCTTTGCATATATGTTTCTTAGATTATATAGATGCAATATATACAAAGATTTCAACCGTCTACCTGTTCCATTCATTGTTCTACTTGTCGAAAATTACAAATGATTTCCGATAAAGGATTAACCATTGGGGCTCATTGTTCACTTAAAGTTGAAGACCAAAAAATTGGCGAATGGTACTGTTTGGATGCTTTGAATATATGTTTCTTATATTATATAGAAGCAATATATACAAATATTTCAACCGTCTACCTGTTCCATTCATTATTCTACTTGTCGAAAATTACAAATAATTTCCGATAAAGGATTAACCATTGGGGCTCATTGTTCGCATAAAGTTGAAGAACAATAAATTGGCGAATTGTACTCTTTGGATGCTATGCGTACATGTTTCTTAGACTATATGGAAGCAATATATACAAAGATTTCAACCGTCTACGTGTTCCAATCATTGTTCTACTTGTCGAAATTTACAAATAATTTCCTTTAAAGGATTAACCATTGGGGCTCATTGTTCACTTAAAGTTGAAGACCAAAAAATTGGCGAATGGTACTGTTTGGATGCTTTGCATATATGTTTCGTAGATTATATAGAAGCAATATATACAAAGATTTCAACCGTCTACGTGTTCCAATCATTGTTCTACTTGTCGAAAGTTACAAATAATTTCCGATAACGGATTAACCATTGGGGCTCATTGTTCACTTAAACTTGAAGAACAAAAAATTGGCGAATTGTACTGTTTGGATGCTTTGCATATATGTTTCTTAGACTATTTAGAAGCAATATATAGAAAGATTTCACCCGTCTACGTGTTCCAATCATTGTTCTACTTGTAGAATGTTAAAAATAATTTCCATTACATGATTATCAATGGGGCTCGCTGTTCACTTAAACTTGAAGAACAAAAAATTGGCGAATGGTACTGTTTGGATGCTTTGCATATATGTTTCTTAGATTATATAGAAGCAATATATACAAAGATTTCAACCGTCTACCTGTTCCATTCATTGTTCTACTTGTCGAAAGTTACAAATAATTTCCGATAAAGGATTAACCATTGGGGCTCATTGTTCACTTAAACCTGAAGAACAAAAAATTGGCGAATGGTACTGTTTGGATGCTTTGCGTACATGTTTCTTAGACTATATGGAAGCAATATATACAAAGATTTGAACCGTCTACGTGTTCCAATCATTGTTCTACTTGTCGAAATTTACAAATAATTTCCTTTAAAGGATTAACAATGGGGCTCGTTGTTCACTTAAACTTGAAGAACAAAAAAGTGGCGAATAGTACTGTTTGGATGCTTTGCATATATGTTTCTTAGACTATATAGAAGCAATATATACATTGATTTCAACCGTCTACCTGTTCCATTCATTGTTCTACTTGTCGAAAGTTACAAATAATTTCCGTTAAGGCATTAACAATGGGGATCGTAGTTTACTTAAACTTGAAGAACAAGAAATTGGCGAATTTTACTGTTTGGATTCTTTGCATATATGTTTCTTAGACTATATAGAAGCAATATATACAAAGATTTCAACCGTCTACCTGTTCCATTCAGTGTTCTACTTCTCGCAAGTTACAAATAACTTCCGATAAAGGATTAACCATTGGGGCTCATTGTTCACTAAACTTGAAGAACAAAAAATTGTCGAATTGTACTGTTTGGATGCTTTGCATATATGTTTCTTAGACTATATAGAAGCAATATATACAAAGATTTCAACCGGCTACCTATTCCATTCATTGTTCAACTTGTCGAAATTTACAAATAATTTCCGATAAAGGATTAACCATTGGGGCTCATTGTTCACTTAAACTTGAAGAACAAAAAATTGGCGAATTGTACTGTTTGGATGCTTTGCATATATGTTTCTTAGACTATATAGAAGCAATATATACAAAGATTTCAACCGTCTACCTGTTCCATTCATTGTTCTACTTGTCGAAAATTACAAATAATTTCCGATAAAGGATTAACCATTGGGGCTCATTGTTCACTAAACTTGAAGAACAAAAAATTGGCGAATTGTACTGCTGGATGCTTTGCGTACATGTTTCTTAGACTATATGGAAGCAATATATACAATGATTTCAACCGTCTACCTATTCCATTCATTGTTCTACTTGCCGAAATTTACAAATAATTTCCGAAAAAGGATTAACCATTGGGGCTCATTTTTCACTTACACTTGAAGAACAAAAAATTGGCGAATTGTACTGTTTGGATGATTTGCAGATATGTTTCTTAGACTATATAGAAGCAATATATACAATGATTTCAACCGTCTACCTGTTCCATTCATTGTTCTACTTGTCGAAAGTTACAAATAATTTCCGATAAAGGATTAACCATTGGGGCTCATTGTTCACTTAAAGTTGAAGACCAAAAAATTGGCGAATGGTACTGTTTGGATGATTTGAATATATGTTTCTTATATTATATAGAAGCAATATATACAAATATTTCAACCGTCTACCTGTTCCATTCATTGTTATACTTGTCGAAAATTACAAATAATTTCCGATAAAGGATTAACCATTGGGGCTCATTGTTCACTTAAAGTTGAAGACCAAGAAATTGGCGAATGGTACTGTTTGGATGCTATGCGTACATGTTTCTTAGACTATATGGAAGAAATATATACAAAGATTTCAACCGTCTACGTGTTCCAAACATTGTTCTACTTGTCGAAATTTACAAATAATTTCCGTTAAAGTATTAACAATGGGGCTCGTAGTTCACTTAAACTTGAAGAACAAAAAATTGACTAATTGTACTGTTTGGATGCTTTGCATATATGTTTCTTAGGCTATATAGAAGCAATATATAAAAAGATTTCAACCGTCTACCAGTTCCATTCATTGTTCTACTTGTCGAAAGTTACAAATAATTTACGATAAAGGATTAACAATGGGGCTCATTGTTCACTTAAACTTGAAGAACAAAAAACTGGCGAATTGTACTGTTTGGATGATTTGCATATATGTTTCATAGACTATTTAGAAGCAATATATAGAAAGATTTCACCCGTCTACCTGTACTATTCATTGTTCTACTTGTAGAAAGTTACAAATAATTTCCATTTCATGATTATCAATGGGGCTCGCTGATCACTTAAACTTGGATATCAAAAAATTGGCGATTGTTATTGTTTAGAGGCTTTGCATATATGTTTCTTAGATTATATAGATGCAATATATACAAAGATTTCAACCGTCTACCTGTTCCATTCATTGTTCTACTTGTCGAAAATTACAAATGATTTCCGATAAAGGATTAACCATTGGGGCTCATTGTTCACTTAAAGTTGAAGACCAAAAAATTGGCGAATGGTACTGTTTGGATGCTTTGAATATATGTTTCTTATATTATATAGAAGCAATATATACAAATATTTCAACCGTCTACCTGTTCCATTCATTATTCTACTTGTCGAAAATTACAAATAATTTCCGATAAAGGATTAACCATTGGGGCTCATTGTTCGCATAAAGTTGAAGAACAATAAATTGGCGAATTGTACTCTTTGGATGCTATGCGTACATGTTTCTTAGACTATATGGAAGCAATATATACAAAGATTTCAACCGTCTACGTGTTCCAATCATTGTTCTACTTGTCGAAATTTACAAATAATTTCCTTTAAAGGATTAACAATGGGGCTCGTTGTTCACTTAAACTTGAAGAACAATAAATTGGCGAATTGTACTGTTTGGATGCTTTGCATATATGTTTCGTAGATTATATAGAAGCAATATATACAAAGATTTCAACCGTCTACGTGTTCCAATCATTGTTCTACTTGTCGAAAGTTACAAATAATTTCCGATAACGGATTAACCATTGGGGCTCATTGTTCACTTAAACTTGAAGAACAAAAAATTGGCGAATTGTACTGTTTGGATGCTTTGCATATATGTTTCTTAGACTATTTAGAAGCAATATATAGAAAGATTTCACCCGTCTACCTGTACTATTCATTGTTCTACTTGTAGAATGTTACAAATAATTTCCATTACATGATTATCAATGGGGCTCGCTGTTCACTTAAACTTGAAGAACAAAAAATTGGCGAATGGTACTGTTTGGATGCTTTGCATATATGTTTCTTAGATTATATAGAAGCAATATATACAAAGATTTCAACCGTCTACCTGTTCCATTCATTGTTCTACTTGTCGAAAGTTACAAATAATTTCCGATAAAGGATTAACCATTGGGGCTCATTGTTCACTTAAACCTGAAGAACAAAAAATTGGCGAATGGTACTGTTTGGATGCTTTGCGTACATGTTTCTTAGACTATATGGAAGCAATATATACAAAGATTTGAACCGTCTACGTGTTCCAATCATTGTTCTACTTGTCGAAATTTACAAATAATTTCCTTTAAAGGATTAACAATGGGGCTCGTTGTTCACTTAAACTTGAAGAACAAAAAAGTGGCGAATAGTACTGTTTGGATGCTTTGCATATATGTTTCTTAGACTATATAGAAGCAATATATACATTGATTTCAACCGTCTACCTGTTCCATTCATTGTTCTACTTGTCGAAAGTTACAAATAATTTCCGTTAAGGCATTAACAATGGGGATCGTAGTTTACTTAAACTTGAAGAACAAGAAATTGGCGAATTTTACTGTTTGGATTCTTTGCATATATGTTTCTTAGACTATATAGAAGCAATATATACAAAGATTTCAACCGTCTACCTGTTCCATTCAGTGTTCTACTTGTCGAAAGTTACAAATAATTTCCTTTAAAGGATTAACAATGGGGCTCATTGTTCACTTAAACTTGAAGAACAAAAAATTGGCGAATTGTACTGTTTGGATGCTTTGCATATATGTTTCTTAGACTATATGGAAGCAATATATACAAAGATTTCAACCGTCTACCTGTTCCATTCATTGTTCTACTTCTCGCAAGTTACAAATAACTTCCGATAAAGGATTAACCATTGGGGCTCATTGTTCACTAAACTTGAAGAACAAAAAATTGTCGAATTGTACTGTTTGGATGCTTTGCATATATGTTTCTTAGACTATATAGAAGCAATATATACAAAGATTTCAACCGGCTACCTATTCCATTCATTGTTCAACTTGTCGAAATTTAAAAAAATAATTTCCGATAAAGGATTAACCATTGGGGCTCATTGTTCACTTAAACTTGAAGAACAAAAAATTGGTGAATTGTACTGTTTGGATGCTTTGCATATATGTTTCTTAGACTATATAGAAGCAATATATACAAAGATTTCAACCGTCTACCTGTTCCATTCATTGTTCTACTTGTCGAAAATTACAAATAATTTCCGATAAAGGATTAACCATTGGGGCTCATTGTTCACTAAACTTGAAGAACAAAAAATTGTCGAATTGTACTGTTTGGATGCTTTGCAGATATGTTTCTTAGACTATATAGAAGCAATATATACAATGATTTCAACCGTCTACGTGTTCCAATCGTTGTTCTACTTGTCGAAATTTACAAATAATTTCCTTTAAAGGATTAACAATGGGGCTCGTTGTTCACTTAAACTTGAAGAACAAAAAATTGGCGAATGGTACTGTTTGGATGCTTTGAATATATGTTTCTTATATTATATAAAAGCAATATATACAAATATTTCAACCGTCTACCTGTTCCATTCATTGTTCTACTTGTCGAAAATTACAAATAATTTCCGATAAAGGATTAACCATTGGGGCTCATTGTTCACTTAAAGTTGAAGACCAAAAAATTGGCGAATGGTACTGTTTGGTTGCTTTGAATATATGTTTCTTATATTATATAGAAGCAATATATACAAATATTTCAACCGTCTACCTGTTCCATTCATTGTTATTCTTGTCGAAAATTACAAATAATTTCCGATAAAGGATTAACCATTGGGGCTCATTGTTCACTTAAAGTTGAAGACCAAAAAATTGGCGAATGGTACTGTTTGGATGCTTTGCGTACATGTTTCTTAGACTATATGGAAGCAATATATTCAAAGATTTCAACCGTCTACGTGTTCCAATCATTGTTCTACTTGTCGAAAGTTACAAATAATTTCCGTTGAGGGATTAACAATGGGGATCGTAGTTTACTTAAACTTGAAGAACAAGAAGTTGGCGAATTGTACTGTCTGGATGCTTTGCATATATGTTTCTTAGACTATATAGAAGCAATATATACAATGATTTAAACCGTCTACCTATTCCATTCATTGTTCTACTTGCCGAAATTTACAAATAATTTCCTTTAAAGGATTAACAATGGGGCTCGTAGTACACTTAAACTTGAAGAGAAAAAAATTGGCGAATTGTACTGCTTGGACGCTATGCATATATGTTTCTTAGACTATATAGAAGCAATATATACAATGATTTCAACCGTCCACCTATTCCATTCAGTGTTCTACTTGCCGAAATTTACAAATAATTTCCGAAAAAGTATTAACCATTGGGGCTCATTTTTCACTTACACTTGAAGAATAAAAAATTGGCGAATGGTACTGCTGGATGCTTTGCGTACATGTTTCTTAGACTATATGGAAGCAATATATACAATGATTTCAACCGTCTACCTATTCCATTCATTGTTCTACTTGCCGAAATTTACAAATAATTTCCGAAAAAGGATTAACCATTGGGGCTCATTTTTCACTTACACTTGAAGAACAAAAAATTGGCGAATTGTACTGTTTGGATGATTTGCAGATATGTTTCTTAGACTATATAGAAGCAATATATACAATGATTTCAACCGTCTACCTGTTCCATTCATTGTTCTACTTGTCGAAAGTTACAAATAATTTCCGATAAAGGATTAACCATTGGGGCTCATTGTTCACTTAAAGTTGAAGACCAAAAAATTGGCGAATGGTACTGTTTGGATGATTTGAATATATGTTTCTTATATTATATAGAAGCAATATATACAAATATTTCAACCGTCTACCTGTTCCATTCATTGTTATACTTGTCGAAAATTACAAATAATTTCCGATAAAGGATTAACCATTGGGGCTCATTGTTCACTTAAAGTTGAAGACCAAGAAATTGGCGAATGGTACTGTTTGGATGCTATGCGTACATGTTTCTTAGACTATATGGAAGAAATATATACAAAGATTTCAACCGTCTACGTGTTCCAATCATTGTTCTACTTGTCGAAATTTACAAATAATTTTCGTTAAAGTATTAACAATGGGGCTCGTAGTTCACTTAAACTTGAAGAACAAAAAATTGACTAATTGTACTGTTTGGATGCTTTGCATATATGTTTCTTAGGCTATATAGAAGCAATATATAAAAAGATTTCAACCGTCTACCAGTTCCATTCATTGTTCTACTTGTCGAAAGTTACAAATAATTTCCGATAATGGATTAACAATGGGGCTCATTGTTCACTTAAACTTGAAGAACAAAAAATTGGCGAATTGTACTGTTTGGATGCTTCGCATATATGTTTCGTAGACTATATAGAAGCAATATATACAAATATTTCAACCGTCTAACTGTTCCATTCATTGTTCTACTTCTCGAAAATTACAAATAATTTCCGATAAAGTATTAACCATTGGTGCTCATTGTTCACTTAAACTTGAAGAACAAAAAATTGGCGAATGGTACTGTTTGGATGCTTTGCACATATGTTTCTTAGACTATATAGAAGCAATATATACAAAGATTTCAACCATCTACCTGTTCCATTCGTGGTTCTACTTGTCGAAAGTTACAAATAATTTCCGATAAAGGATTAACAATGGGGCTCATTGTTCACTTAAACTTGAAGAACAAAAAATTGGCGAATGGTACTGTTTGGATGCTTTGCATATATGTTTCGTAGACTATATAGAAGCAATATATACAAATATTTCAACCGTCTAACTGTTCCATTCATTGTTCTACTTGTCGAAATTTACAAATAATTTCCGATAAAGGATTAACCATTGGGGCTCATTGTTCACTTAAACTTGAAGAACAAAAAATTGGCGAATTGTACTGTTTGGATGCTTTGCATATATGTTTCTTAGACTATATAGAAGCAATATATACAAAGATTTCAACCGTCTACCTGTTCCATTCATTGTTCTACTTGTCGAAAGTTACAAATAATTTCCGATAAAGGATTAACAATGGGGCTCGTAGTTCACTTAAACTTGAAGAACAAAAAATTGGCGAATTGTACTGTTTGGATGCTTTGTATATATGTTTCGTAGGTTATATAGAAGCAATATATACAAAGATTTCAACCGTCTACCTGTTCCATTCATTGTTCTACTTGTCGAAAATTACAAATTATTTCCGATAAAGGAGTAACCATTGGGGCTCATTGTTCACTAAACTTGAAGAACAAAAAATTGTCGAATTGTACTGTTTGGATGCTTTGCATATATGTTTCTTAGACTATATAGAAGCAATATATACAATGATTTCAACCGTCTACCTGTTCCATTCATTGTTCTACTTGTAGAAAGTTACAAATAATTTCTATTCCATGATTATCAATGGGGCTCGCTGTTCACTTAAACTTGAAGATCAAAAAATTGGCGATTGTTACTGTTTAGATGCTTTGCATATATGTTTCTTAGATTATATAGAAGCAATATATACAAAGATTTCAACCATCTACCAGTTCCATTCATTGCTCTACTTGTCGAAAGTTACAAATAATTTCGGTTAAAGGATTAACAATGGGGGCTCGTAGTTCACTTAAACTTGAAGAACAAAAAATTGGCGAATGGTACTGTTTGGATGCTTTGCATATATGTTTCTTAGACTATATAGAAGCAATATATACAAAGATTTCAACCGTCTACCTTTTCCATTCATTGTTCTTCTTGTCGAAAGTTACAAATAATTTCCGATAACGGATTAACCATTGGGGCTCATTGTTCACTTAAACTTGAAGAACAAAAAATTGGCGAATTGTACTGTTTGGATGCTTTGCATATATGTTTCTTATACTATATAGAAGCAATATATACAAAGATTTCAATCGTCTACCTGTTCCATTCACTGTTCTACTTGTCGAAAGTTACAAATAATTTCCGTTAAGGGATTAACAATGGGGCTCGTTGTTCACTTAAACTTGAAGAACAATAAATTGGCGAATTGTACTCTTTGGATGCTTTGCATATATGTTTCTTAGACTATATAGAAGCAATATATACAAAGATTTCAACCGTCTACCTGTTCCATTCAATGTTCTACTTGTCGAAAGTTACAAATAATTTCCGTTAAAGTATTAACAATGGGGCTCGTAGTTCACTTAAACTTGAAGATCAAATAATTGGCGAATTGTACTGTTTGGATGATTTGCATATATGTTTCTTAGACTATATAGAAGCAATATATACAAAGATTTCAACCGTCTACGTGTTCCAATCATTGTTCTACTTGTCGAAATTTACAAATAATTTCCATTAAAGGATTAACAATGGGGCTCGTTGTTCACTTAAACTTGAAGAACAAAAAAGTGGCGAATGGTACTGTTTGGATGCTTTGCATATATGTTTCTTAGACTATATAGAAGCAATATATACATTGATTTCAACCGTCTACCTGTTCCATTCATTGTTCTACTTGTCGAAAGTTACAAATAATTTCCGTTAAGGCATTAACAATGGGGATCGTAGTTTACTTAAACTTGAAGAACAAGAAATTGGCGAATTTTACTGTTTGGATTCTTTGCATATATGTTTCTTAGACTATATAGAAGCAATATATACAAAGATTTCAACCGTCTACCTGTTCCATTCAGTGTTCTACTTGTCGAAAGTTACAAATAATTTCCTTTAAAGGATTAACAATGGGGCTCATTGTTCACTTAAACTTGAAGAACAAAAAATTGGCGAATTGTACTGCTGGATGCTTTGCGTACATGTTTCTTAGACTATATGGAAGCAATATATACAATGATTTCAACCGTCTACCTATTCCATTCATTGTTCTACTTGCCGAAATTTACAAATAATTTCCGAAAAAGGATTAACCATTGGGGCTCATTTTTCACTTACACTTGAAGAACAAAAAATTGGCGAATTGTACTGTTTGGATGATTTGCAGATATGTTTCTTAGACTATGTAGAAGCAATATATACAATGATTTCAACCGTCTACCTGTTCCATTCAATGTTCTACTTGTCGAAAGTTACAAATAATTTCCGATAAAGGATTAACAATGGGGCTCATTGTTCACTTAAACTTGAAGAACAAAAAATTGGCGAATGGTACTGTTTGGATGCTTTGCATATATGTTTCTTAGACTATATAGAAGCAATATATACAAAGATTTCAACCGTCTACCTGTTCCATTCATTGTTCTACTTGTCGAAAGTTACAAATAATTTCCGATAAAGGATTAACCATTGGGGCTCATTGTTCACTTAAACTTGAAGAACAAAAAATTGGCGAATGGTACTGTTTGGATGCTTTGCATATATGTTTCTTATACTATATAGAAGCAATAGATACAAAGATTTCAACCGTCTACCTGTTCCATTCAATGTTCTACTTGTCGAAAGTTACAAATAATTTCCGATAAAGGATTAACAATGGGGCTCATTGTTCACTTAAACTTGAAGAACAAAAAATTGGCGAATGGTACTGTTTGGATGCTTTGCATATATGTTTCGTAGACTATATAGAAGCAATATATACAAATATTTCAACCGTCTAACTGTTCCATTCATTGTTCTACTTGTCGAAATTTACAAATAATTTCCGATAAAGGATTAACCATTGGGGCTCATTGTTCACTTAAACTTGAAGAACAAAAAATTGGCGAATTGTACTGTTTGGATGCTTTGCATATATGTTTCTTAGACTATATAGAAGCAATATATACAAAGATTTCAACCGTCTACCTGTTCCATTCATTGTTCTACTTGTCGAAAGTTACAAATAATTTCCGATAAAGGATTAACCATTGGGGCTCATTGTTCACTTAAACTTGAAGAACAAAAAATTGGCGAATGGTACTGTTTGGATGCTTTGCATATATGTTTCTTATACTATATAGAAGCAATAGATACAAAGATTTCAACCGTCTACCTGTTCCATTCAATGTTCTACTTGTCGAAAGTTACAAATAATTTCCGATAAAGGATTAACAATGGGGCTCATTGTTCACTTAAACTTGAAGAACAAAAAATTGGCGAATGGTACTGTTTGGATGCTTTGCATATATGTTTCTTAGACTATATGGAAGCAATATATACAAAGATTTCAACCGTCTGCGTGTTCCAATCATTGTTCTACTTGTAGAAAGTTACAATTAATTTCCGTTAAAGGATTAACAATGGGGCTCGTAGTTCACTTAAACTTGAAGAACAAAAAATTGGCGAATTGTACTGTTTGGATTCTTTGCATATATGTTTCTTAGACTAAATAGAAGCAATATATACAAAGATTTCAACCGTCTACCTGTTCCATTCATTGTTCTACTTGTCGAAAGTTACAAATAATTTCCTTTAAAGAATTAACAATGGGGCTCATTGTTCACTTAAACTTGAAGAACAAAAAATTGGCGAATTGTACTGTTTGGATGCTTTGCATATATGTTTCTTAGACTATATAGAAGCAATATATACAAAGATTTCAACCGTCTACCTGTTCCATTCATTGTTCTACTTGTCGAAAGTTACAAATAATTTCCTTTAAAGAATTAACAATGGGGCTCATTGTTCACTTAAACTTGAAGAACAAAAAATTGGCGAATTGTACTGTTTGGATGCTTTGCATATATGTTTCTTAGACTATATAGAAGCAATATATACAAAGATTTCAACCGTCTACCTGTTCCATTCATTGTTCTACTTGTCGAGACTTACAAATAATTTCCGATAAAGGATTAACCATTGGGGCTCATTGTTCACTTAAACTTGAAAAACAAAAAATTGGCGAATTGTACTGTTTGGATGCTTTGCATATATGTTTCGTAGACTATATAGAAGCAATATATATAATGATTTCAACCGTCTACCTGTTCCATTCCTTGTTCTACTTGTCGCAAGTTACAAATAATTTCCGTTAAAGTATTAACAATGGGGCTCGTAGTTCACTTAAACTTGAAGATCAAATAATTGGCGAATTGTACTGTTTGGATGATATGCACATATGTTTCTTAGAAATATAGAAGCAATATATAGAAGGATTTCCAACGTCTACCTGTTCCATTCATTGTTCTACTTGTAGAAAATTACAATTAATTTCCGTTAAAGTATTAACAATGGGGCTCGTAGTTCACATAAACTTGAATAACAAAAAATTGGCGAATGGTACTGTTTGGATGCTTTGCATATATGTTTCTTAGACTATATAGAAGCAATATATACATTGATTTCAACCGTCTACCTGTTCCATTCATTGTTCTACTTGTCGAAAGTTACAAATAATTTCCGTTAAGGCATTAACAATGGGGATCGTAGTTTACTTAAACTTGAAGAACAAGAAATTGGCGAATTTTACTGTTTGGATTCTTTGCATATATGTTTCTTAGACTATATAGAAGCAATATATACAAAGATTTCAACCGTCTACCTGTTCCATTCAGTGTTCTACTTGTCGAAAGTTACAAATAATTTCCTTTAAAGGATTAACAATGGGGCTCATTGTTCACTTAAACTTGAAGAACAAAAAATTGGCGAATTGTACTGCTGGATGCTTTGCGTACATGTTTCTTAGACTATATGGAAGCAATATATACAATGATTTCAACCGTCTACCTATTCCATTCATTGTTCTACTTGCCGAAATTTACAAATAATTTCCGAAAAAGGATTAACCATTGGGGCTCATTTTTCACTTACACTTGAAGAACAAAAAATTGGCGAATTGTACTGTTTGGATGATTTGCAGATATGTTTCTTAGACTATGTAGAAGCAATATATACAATGATTTCAGCAGTCTACCTGTTCCATTCATTGTTCTACTTGTCGAAATTTACAAATAATTTCCTTTAAAGGATTAACAATGGGGCTCGTTGTTCACTTAAACTTGAAGAACAATAAATTGGCGAATTGTACTGTTTGGATGCTTTGCATATATGTTTCTTATACTATATAGAAGCAATATATACAATGATTTCAACAGTCTACCTGTTCCATTCATTGTTCTACTTGTCGAAATTTACAAATAATTTCCTTTAAAGTATTAACAATGGGGCTCGTAGTTCACTTAAACTTGAAGAACAAAAAATTGACTAATTGTACTGTTTGGATGCTTTGCATATATGTTTCTTAGTCTATATAGAAGCAATATATAAAAAGATTTCAACCGTCTACCAGTTCCATTCATTGTTCTACTTGTCGAAAGTTACAAATAATTTCCGATAATGGATTAACAATGGGGCTCATTGTTCACTTAAACTTGAAGAACAAAAAATTGGCGAATTGTACTGTTTGGATGCTTCGCATATATGTTTCGTAGACTATATAGAAGCAATATATACAAATATTTCAACCGTCTAACTGTTCCATTCATTGTTCTACTTCTCGAAAATTACAAATAATTTCCGATAAAGTATTAACCATTGGTGCTCATTGTTCACTTAAACTTGAAGAACAAAAAATTGGCGAATGGTACTGTTTGGATGCTTTGCACATATGTTTCTTAGACTATATAGAAGCAATATATACAAAGATTTCAACCATCTACCTGTTCCATTCGTGGTTCTACTTGTCGAAAGTTACAAATAATTTCCGATAACGGATTAACCATTGGGGCTCATTGTTCACTTAAACTTGAAGAACAAAAAATTGGCGAATTGTACTGTTTGGATGCTTTGCATATATGTTTCTTATACTATATAGAAGCAATATATACAAAGATTTCAACCGTCTACCTGTTCCATTCACTGTTCTACTTGTCGAAAGTTACAAATAATTTCCGTTAAGGGATTAACAATGGGGATCGTAGTTCACTTAAACTTGAAGAACAAAAAATTGGCGAATTGTACTGTTTGGATGCTTTGCGTACATGTTTCTTAGACTATATGGAAGCAATATATACAAAGATTTCAACCGGCTACCTATTCCATTCATTGTTCAACTTGTCGAAATTTACAAATAATTTCCGATAAAGGATTAACCATTGGGGCTCATTGTTCACTTAAACTTGAAGAACAAAAAATTGGCGAATTGTACTGTTTGGATGCTTTGCATATATGTTTCTTAGACTATATAGAAGCAATATATACAAAGATTTCAACCGTCTACCTGTTCCATTCATTGTTCTACTTGTCGAAAATTACAAATAATTTCCGATAAAGGATTAACCATTGGGGCTCATTGTTCACTAAACTTGAAGAACAAAAAATTGTCGAATTGTACTGTTTGGATGCTTTGCAGATATGTTTCTTAGACTATATAGAAGCAATATATACAATGATTTCAACCGTCTACGTGTTCCAATCGTTGTTCTACTTGTCGAAATTTACAAATAATTTCCTTTAAAGGATTAACAATGGGGCTCGTTGTTCACTTAAACTTGAAGAACAAAAAAGTGGCGAATGGTACTGTTTGGATGCTTTGTATATATGTTTCTTAGACTATATAGAAGCAATATATACATTGATTTCAACCGTCTACCTGTTCCATTCATTGTTCTACTTATCGAAAGTTACAAATAATTTCCGTTAAGGCATTAACAATGGGGATCGTAGTTTACTTAAACTTGAAGAACAAGAAATTGGCGAATTTTACTGTTTGGATTCTTTGCATATATGTTTCTTAGACTATATAGAAGCAATATATACAAAGATTTCAACCGTCTACCTGTTCCATTCATTGTTCTACTTGTCGAAAGTTACAAATAATTTCCGATAAAGGATTAACAATGGGGCTCGTAGTTCACTTAAACTTGAAGAACAAAAAATTGGCGAATTGTACTGTTTGGATGCTTTGTATATATGTTTCGTAGGTTATATAGAAGCAATATATACAAAGATTTCAACCGTCTACCTGTTCCATTCATTGTTCTACTTGTCGAAAATTACAAATTATTTCCGATAAAGGAGTAACCATTGGGGCTCATTGTTCACTAAACTTGAAGAACAAAAAATTGTCGAATTGTACTGTTTGGATGCTTTGCATATATGTTTCTTAGACTATATAGAAGCAATATATACAATGATTTCAACCGTCTACCTGTTCCATTCATTGTTCTACTTGTCGCAAGTTACAAATAATTTCCGTTAAAGTATTAACAATGGGGCTCGTAGTTCACTTAAACTTGAAGATCAAATAATTGGCGAATTGTACTGTTTGGATGCTTTGCATATATGTTTCTTAGACTATTTAGAAGCAATATATACAATGATTTCAACCGTCTACCTATTCTATTCATTGTTCTACTTGCCGAAATTTACAAATAATTTCCTTTAAAGGATTAACAATGGGGCTCGTAGTTCACTTAAACTTGAAGAGCAAAAAATTGTCGAATTGTACTGTTTGGATGCTTTGCATATATGTTTCTTAGACTATATAGAAGCAATATATACAATGATTTCAACCGTCTACCTGTTCCATTCATTGTTCTACTTGTAGAAAGTTACAAATAATTTCTATTCCATGATTATCAATGGGGCTCGCTGTTCACTTAAACTTGAAGATCAAAAAATTGGCGATTGTTACTGTTTAGATGCTTTGCATATATGTTTCTTAGATTATATAGAAGCAATATATACAAAGATTTCAACCATCTACCAGTTCCATTCATTGCTCTACTTGTCGAATGTTACAAATAATTTCGGTTAAAGGATTAACAATGGGGGCTCGTAGTTCACTTAAACTTGAAGAACAAAAAATTGGCGAATGGTACTGTTTGGATGCTTTGCATATATGTTTCTTAGACTATATAGAAGCAATATATACAAAGATTTCAACCGTCTACCTTTTCCATTCATTGTTCTTCTTGTCGAAAGTTACAAATAATTTCCGATAACGGATTAACCATTGGGGCTCATTGTTCACTTAAACTTGAAGAACAAAAAATTGGCGAATGGTACTGTTTGGATGCTTTGCATATATGTTTCTTATACTATATAGAAGCAATAGATACAAAGATTTCAACCGTCTACCTGTTCCATTCAATGTTCTACTTGTCGAAAGTTACAAATAATTTCCGATAAAGGATTAACAATGGGGCTCATTGTTCACTTAAACTTGAAGAACAAAAAATTGGCGAATGGTACTGTTTGGATGCTTTGCATATATGTTTCGTAGACTATATAGAAGCAATATATACAAATATTTCAACCGTCTAACTGTTCCATTCATTGTTCTACTTGTCGAAATTTACAAATAATTTCCGATAAAGGATTAACCATTGGGGCTCATTGTTCACTTAAACTTGAAGAACAAAAAATTGGCGAATTGTACTGTTTGGATGCTTTGCATATATGTTTCTTAGACTATATGGAAGCAATATATACAAAGATTTCAACCGTCTGCGTGTTCCAATCATTGTTCTACTTGTAGAAAGTTACAATTAATTTCCGTTAAAGGATTAACAATGGGGCTCGTAGTTCACTTAAACTTGAAGAACAAAAAATTGGCGAATTGTACTTTTTGGATTCTTTGCATATATGTTTCTTAGACTATATAGAAGCAATATATACAAAGATTTCAACCGTCTACCTGTTCCATTCATTGTTCTACTTGTCGAAAGTTACAAATAATTTAGGATAAAGGATTAACAATGGGGCTCGTAGTTCACTTAAACTTGAAGAACAAAAAATTGGCGAATTGTACTGTTTGGATGCTTTGTATATATGTTTCGTAGGTTATATAGAAGCAATATATACAAAGATTTCAACCGTCTACCTGTTCCATTCATTGTTCTACTTGTCGAAAATTACAAATTATTTCCGATAAAGGAGTAACCATTGGGGCTCATTGTTCACTAAACTTGAAGAACAAAAAATTGTCGAATTGTACTGTTTGGATGCTTTGCATATATGTTTCTTAGACTATATAGAAGCAATATATACAATGATTTCAACCGTCTACCTGTTCCATTCATTGTTCTACTTGTCGCAAGTTACAAATAATTTCCGTTAAAGTATTAACAATGGGGCTCGTAGTTCACTTAAACTTGAAGATCAAATAATTGGCGAATTGTACTGTTTGGATGCTTTGCATATATGTTTCTTAGACTATTTAGAAGCAATATATACAATGATTTCAACCGTCTACCTATTCTATTCATTGTTCTACTTGCCGAAATTTACAAATAATTTCCTTTAAAGGATTAACAATGGGGCTCGTAGTTCACTTAAACTTGAAGAGCAAAAAATTGTCGAATTGTACTGTTTGGATGCTTTGCATATATGTTTCTTAGACTATATAGAAGCAATATATACAATGATTTCAACCGTCTACCTGTTCCATTCATTGTTCTACTTGTAGAAAGTTACAAATAATTTCTATTCCATGATTATCAATGGGGCTCGCTGTTCACTTAAACTTGAAGATCAAAAAATTGGCGATTGTTACTGTTTAGATGCTTTGCATATATGTTTCTTAGATTATATAGAAGCAATATATACAAAGATTTCAACCATCTACCAGTTCCATTCATTGCTCTACTTGTCGAAAGTTACAAATAATTTCGGTTAAAGGATTAACAATGGGGGCTCGTAGTTCACTTAAACTTGAAGAACAAAAAATTGGCGAATGGTACTGTTTGGATGCTTTGCATATATGTTTCTTAGACTATATAGAAGCAATATATACAAAGATTTCAACCGTCTACCTTTTCCATTCATTGTTCTTCTTGTCGAAAGTTACAAATAATTTCCGATAACGGATTAACCATTGGGGCTCATTGTTCACTTAAACTTGAAGAACAAAAAATTGGCGAATGGTACTGTTTGGATGCTTTGCATATATGTTTCTTATACTATATAGAAGCAATAGATACAAAGATTTCAACCGTCTACCTGTTCCATTCAATGTTCTACTTGTCGAAAGTTACAAATAATTTCCGATAAAGGATTAACAATGGGGCTCATTGTTCACTTAAACTTGAAGAACAAAAAATTGGCGAATGGTACTGTTTGGATGCTTTGCATATATGTTTCGTAGACTATATAGAAGCAATATATACAAAGATTTCAACCGTCTACCTTTTCCATTCATTGTTCTTCTTGTCGAAAGTTACAAATAATTTCCGATAACGGATTAACCATTGGGGCTCATTGTTCACTTAAACTTGAAGAACAAAAAATTGGCGAATTGTACTGTTTGGATGCTTTGCATATATGTTTCTTAGACTATATGGAAGCAATATATACAAAGATTTCAACCGTCTGCGTGTTCCAATCATTGTTCTACTTGTAGAAAGTTACAATTAATTTCCGTTAAAGGATTAACAATGGGGCTCGTAGTTCACTTAAACTTGAAGAACAAAAAATTGTCGAATTGTACTGTTTGGATGCTTTGCAGATATGTTTCTTAGACTATATAGAAGCAATATATACAATGATTTCAACCGTCTACGTGTTCCAATCGTTGTTCTACTTGTCGAAATTTACAAATAATTTCCTTTAAAGGATTAACAATGGGGCTCGTTGTTCACTTAAACTTGAAGAACAAAAAAGTGGCGAATGGTACTGTTTGGATGCTTTGTATATATGTTTCTTAGACTATATAGAAGCAATATATACATTGATTTCAACCGTCTACCTGTTCCATTCATTGTTCTACTTATCGAAAGTTACAAATAATTTCCGTTAAGGCATTAACAATGGGGATCGTAGTTTACTTAAACTTGAAGAACAAGAAATTGGCGAATTTTACTGTTTGGATTCTTTGCATATATGTTTCTTAGACTATATAGAAGCAATATATACAAAGATTTCAACCGTCTACCTGTTCCATTCATTGTTCTACTTGTCGAAAGTTACAAATAATTTCCGATAAAGGATTAACAATGGGGCTCGTAGTTCACTTAAACTTGAAGAACAAAAAATTGGCGAATTGTACTGTTTGGATGCTTTGTATATATGTTTCGTAGGTTATATAGAAGCAATATATACAAAGATTTCAACCGTCTACCTGTTCCATTCATTGTTCTACTTGTCGAAAATTACAAATTATTTCCGATAAAGGAGTAACCATTGGGGCTCATTGTTCACTAAACTTGAAGAACAAAAAATTGTCGAATTGTACTGTTTGGATGCTTTGCATATATGTTTCTTAGACTATATAGAAGCAATATATACAATGATTTCAACCGTCTACCTGTTCCATTCATTGTTCTACTTGTCGCAAGTTACAAATAATTTCCGTTAAAGTATTAACAATGGGGCTCGTAGTTCACTTAAACTTGAAGATCAAATAATTGGCGAATTGTACTGTTTGGATGCTTTGCATATATGTTTCTTAGACTATTTAGAAGCAATATATACAATGATTTCAACCGTCTACCTATTCTATTCATTGTTCTACTTGCCGAAATTTACAAATAATTTCCTTTAAAGGATTAACAATGGGGCTCGTAGTTCACTTAAACTTGAAGAGCAAAAAATTGTCGAATTGTACTGTTTGGATGCTTTGCATATATGTTTCTTAGACTATATAGAAGCAATATATACAATGATTTCAACCGTCTACCTGTTCCATTCATTGTTCTACTTGTAGAAAGTTACAAATAATTTCTATTCCATGATTATCAATGGGGCTCGCTGTTCACTTAAACTTGAAGATCAAAAAATTGGCGATTGTTACTGTTTAGATGCTTTGCATATATGTTTCTTAGATTATATAGAAGCAATATATACAAAGATTTCAACCATCTACCAGTTCCATTCATTGCTCTACTTGTCGAATGTTACAAATAATTTCGGTTAAAGGATTAACAATGGGGGCTCGTAGTTCACTTAAACTTGAAGAACAAAAAATTGGCGAATGGTACTGTTTGGATGCTTTGCATATATGTTTCTTAGACTATATAGAAGCAATATATACAAAGATTTCAACCGTCTACCTTTTCCATTCATTGTTCTTCTTGTCGAAAGTTACAAATAATTTCCGATAACGGATTAACCATTGGGGCTCATTGTTCACTTAAACTTGAAGAACAAAAAATTGGCGAATGGTACTGTTTGGATGCTTTGCATATATGTTTCTTATACTATATAGAAGCAATAGATACAAAGATTTCAACCGTCTACCTGTTCCATTCAATGTTCTACTTGTCGAAAGTTACAAATAATTTCCGATAAAGGATTAACAATGGGGCTCATTGTTCACTTAAACTTGAAGAACAAAAAATTGGCGAATGGTACTGTTTGGATGCTTTGCATATATGTTTCGTAGACTATATAGAAGCAATATATACAAATATTTCAACCGTCTAACTGTTCCATTCATTGTTCTACTTGTCGAAATTTACAAATAATTTCCGATAAAGGATTAACCATTGGGGCTCATTGTTCACTTAAACTTGAAGAACAAAAAATTGGCGAATTGTACTGTTTGGATGCTTTGCATATATGTTTCTTAGACTATATGGAAGCAATATATACAAAGATTTCAACCGTCTGCGTGTTCCAATCATTGTTCTACTTGTAGAAAGTTACAATTAATTTCCGTTAAAGGATTAACAATGGGGCTCGTAGTTCACTTAAACTTGAAGAACAAAAAATTGGCGAATTGTACTTTTTGGATTCTTTGCATATATGTTTCTTAGACTATATAGAAGCAATATATACAAAGATTTCAACCGTCTACCTGTTCCATTCATTGTTCTACTTGTCGAAAGTTACAAATAATTTAGGATAAAGGATTAACAATGGGGCTCGTAGTTCACTTAAACTTGAAGAACAAAAAATTGGCGAATTGTACTGTTTGGATGCTTTGTATATATGTTTCGTAGGTTATATAGAAGCAATATATACAAAGATTTCAACCGTCTACCTGTTCCATTCATTGTTCTACTTGTCGAAAATTACAAATTATTTCCGATAAAGGAGTAACCATTGGGGCTCATTGTTCACTAAACTTGAAGAACAAAAAATTGTCGAATTGTACTGTTTGGATGCTTTGCATATATGTTTCTTAGACTATATAGAAGCAATATATACAATGATTTCAACCGTCTACCTGTTCCATTCATTGTTCTACTTGTCGCAAGTTACAAATAATTTCCGTTAAAGTATTAACAATGGGGCTCGTAGTTCACTTAAACTTGAAGATCAAATAATTGGCGAATTGTACTGTTTGGATGCTTTGCATATATGTTTCTTAGACTATTTAGAAGCAATATATACAATGATTTCAACCGTCTACCTATTCTATTCATTGTTCTACTTGCCGAAATTTACAAATAATTTCCTTTAAAGGATTAACAATGGGGCTCGTAGTTCACTTAAACTTGAAGAGCAAAAAATTGTCGAATTGTACTGTTTGGATGCTTTGCATATATGTTTCTTAGACTATATAGAAGCAATATATACAATGATTTCAACCGTCTACCTGTTCCATTCATTGTTCTACTTGTAGAAAGTTACAAATAATTTCTATTCCATGATTATCAATGGGGCTCGCTGTTCACTTAAACTTGAAGATCAAAAAATTGGCGATTGTTACTGTTTAGATGCTTTGCATATATGTTTCTTAGATTATATAGAAGCAATATATACAAAGATTTCAACCATCTACCAGTTCCATTCATTGCTCTACTTGTCGAAAGTTACAAATAATTTCGGTTAAAGGATTAACAATGGGGGCTCGTAGTTCACTTAAACTTGAAGAACAAAAAATTGGCGAATGGTACTGTTTGGATGCTTTGCATATATGTTTCTTAGACTATATAGAAGCAATATATACAAAGATTTCAACCGTCTACCTTTTCCATTCATTGTTCTTCTTGTCGAAAGTTACAAATAATTTCCGATAACGGATTAACCATTGGGGCTCATTGTTCACTTAAACTTGAAGAACAAAAAATTGGCGAATGGTACTGTTTGGATGCTTTGCATATATGTTTCTTATACTATATAGAAGCAATAGATACAAAGATTTCAACCGTCTACCTGTTCCATTCAATGTTCTACTTGTCGAAAGTTACAAATAATTTCCGATAAAGGATTAACAATGGGGCTCATTGTTCACTTAAACTTGAAGAACAAAAAATTGGCGAATGGTACTGTTTGGATGCTTTGCATATATGTTTCGTAGACTATATAGAAGCAATATATACAAATATTTCAACCGTCTAACTGTTCCATTCATTGTTCTACTTGTCGAAATTTACAAATAATTTCCGATAAAGGATTAACCATTGGGGCTCATTGTTCACTTAAACTTGAAGAACAAAAAATTGGCGAATTGTACTGTTTGGATGCTTTGCATATATGTTTCTTAGACTATATAGAAGCAATATATACAAAGATTTCAACCGTCTACCTGTTCCATTCATTGTTCTACTTGTCGAAAGTTACAAATAATTTCCGATAAAGGATTAACCATTGGGGCTCATTGTTCACTTAAACTTGAAGAACAAAAAATTGGCGAATGGTACTGTTTGGATGCTTTGCATATATGTTTCTTATACTATATAGAAGCAATAGATACAAAGATTTCAACCGTCTACCTGTTCCATTCAATGTTCTACTTGTCGAAAGTTACAAATAATTTCCGATAAAGGATTAACAATGGGGCTCATTGTTCACTTAAACTTGAAGAACAAAAAATTGGCGAATGGAACTGTTTGGATGCTTTGCATATATGTTTCTTAGACTATATGGAAGCAATATATACAAAGATTTCAACCGTCTGCGTGTTCCAATCATTGTTCTACTTGTAGAAAGTTACAATTAATTTCCGTTAAAGGATTAACAATGGGGCTCGTAGTTCACTTAAACTTGAAGAACAAAAAATTGGCGAATTGTACTTTTTGGATTCTTTGCATATATGTTTCTTAGACTATATAGAAGCAATATATACAAAGATTTCAACCGTCTACCTGTTCCATTCATTGTTCTACTTGTCGAAAGTTACAAATAATTTCCTTTAAAGAATTAACAATGGGGCTCATTGTTCACTTAAACTTGAAGAACAAAAAATTGGCGAATTGTACTGTTTGGATGCTTTGCATATATGTTTCTTAGACTATATAGAAGCAATATATACAAAGATTTCAACCGTCTACCTGTTCCATTCATTGTTCTACTTGTCGAAAGTTACAAATAATTTCCTTTAAAGAATTAACAATGGGGCTCATTGTTCACTTAAACTTGAAGAACAAAAAATTGGCGAATTGTACTGTTTGGATGCTTTGCATATATGTTTCTTAGACTATATAGAAGCAATATATACAAAGATTTCAACCGTCTACCTGTTCCATTCATTGTTCTACTTGTCGAGACTTACAAATAATTTCCGATAAAGGATTAACCATTGGGGCTCATTGTTCACTTAAACTTGAAAAACAAAAAATTGGCGAATTGTACTGTTTGGATGCTTTGCATATATGTTTCTTAGACTATATAGAAGCAATATATATAATGATTTCAACCGTCTACCTGTTCCATTCCTTGTTCTACTTGTCGCAAGTTACAAATAATTTCCGTTAAAGTATTAACAATGGGGCTCGTAGTTCACTTAAACTTGAAGATCAAATAATTGGCGAATTGTACTGTTTGGATGATATGCACATATGTTTCTTAGACTATATAGAAGCAATATATAGAAGGATTTCCAACGTCTACCTGTTCCATTCATTGTTCTACTTGTAGAAAATTACAATTAATTTCCGTTAAAGTATTAACAATGGGGCTCGTAGTTCACATAAACTTGAATAACAAAAAATTGGCGAATGGTACTGTTTGGATGCTTTGCATATATGTTTCTTAGACTATATGGAAGCAATATATTCAAAGATTTCAACCGTCTACGTGTTCCAATCATTGTTCTACTTGTCGAAAGTTACAAATAATTTCCGTTGAGGGATTAACAATGGGGATCGTAGTTTACTTAAACTTGAAGAACAAAAAATTGGCGAATTGTACTGTTTGGATGCTTTGCATAAATGTTTCTTAGGCTATATAGAAGCAATATATACAATGATTTCAGCAGTCTACCTGTTCCATTCATTGTTCTACTTGTCGAAATTTACAAATAATTTCCTTTAAAGGATTAACAATGGGGCTCGTTGTTCACTTAAACTTGAAGAACAATAAATTGGCGAATTGTACTGTTTGGATGCTTTGCATAAATGTTTCTTATACTATATAGAAGCAATATATACAATGATTTCAACAGTCTACCTGTTCCATTCATTGTTCTACTTGTCGAAATTTACAAATAATTTCCTTTAAAGTATTAACAATGGGGCTCGTAGTTCACTTAAACTTGAAGAACAAAAAATTGACTAATTGTACTGTTTGGATGCTTTGCATATATGTTTCTTAGTCTATATAGAAGCAATATATAAAAAGATTTCAACCGTCTACCAGTTCCATTCATTGTTCTACTTGTCGAAAGTTACAAATAATTTCCGATAATGGATTAACAATGGGGCTCATTGTTCACTTAAACTTGAAGAACAAAAAATTGGCGAATTGTACTGTTTGGATGCTTCGCATATATGTTTCGTAGACTATATAGAAGCAATATATACAAATATTTCAACCGTCTAACTGTTCCATTCATTGTTCTACTTCTCGAAAATTACAAATAATTTCCGATAAAGTATTAACCATTGGTGCTCATTGTTCACTTAAACTTGAAGAACAAAAAATTGGCGAATGGTACTGTTTGGATGCTTTGCATATATGTTTCTTAGACTATATAGAAGCAATATATACAAAGATTTCAACCATCTACCTGTTCCATTCGTTGTTCTACTTGTCGAAAGTTACAAATAATTTCCGATAACGGATTAACCATTGGGGCTCATTGTTCACTTAAACTTGAAGAACAAAAAATTGGCGAATTGTACTGTTTGGATGCTTTGCATATATGTTTCTTATACTATATAGAAGCAATATATACAAAGATTTCAACCGTCTACCTGTTCCATTCACTGTTCTACTTGTCGAAAGTTACAAATAATTTCCGTTAAGGGATTAACAATGGGGATCGTAGTTCACTTAAACTTGAAGAACAAAAAATTGGCGAATTGTACTGTTTGGATGCTTTGCGTACATGTTTCTTAGACTATATGGAAGCAATATATACAAAGATTTCAACCGGCTACCTATTCCATTCATTGTTCAACTTGTCGAAATTTACAAATAATTTCCGATAAAGGATTAACCATTGGGGCTCATTGTTCACTTAAACTTGAAGAACAAAAAATTGGCGAATTGTACTGTTTGGATGCTTTGCATATATGTTTCTTAGACTATATAGAAGCAATATATACAAAGATTTCAACCGTCTACCTGTTCCATTCATTGTTCTACTTGTCGAAAATTACAAATAATTTCCGATAAAGGATTAACCATTGGGGCTCATTGTTCACTAAACTTGAAGAACAAAAAATTGTCGAATTGTACTGTTTGGATGCTTTGCAGATATGTTTCTTAGACTATATGGAAGCAATATATACAATGATTTCAACCGTCTACCTATTCCATTCATTGTTCTACTTGCCGAAATTTACAAATAATTTCCGAAAAAGGATTAACCATTGGGGCTCATTTTTCACTTACACTTGAAGAACAAAAAATTGGCGAATTGTACTGTTTGGATGATTTGCAGATATGTTTCTTAGACTATATAGAAGCAATATATACAATGATTTCAACCGTCTACCTGTTCCATTCATTGTTCTACTTGTCGAAAGTTACAAATAATTTCCGATAAAGGATTAACCATTGGGGCTCATTGTTCACTTAAAGTTGAAGACCAAAAAATTGGCGAATGGTACTGTTTGGATGATTTGAATATATGTTTCTTATATTATATAGAAGCAATATATACAAATATTTCAACCGTCTACCTGTTCCATTCATTGTTATACTTGTCGAAAATTACAAATAATTTCCGATAAAGGATTAACCATTGGGGCTCATTGTTCACTTAAAGTTGAAGACCAAGAAATTGGCGAATGGTACTGTTTGGATGCTATGCGTACATGTTTCTTAGACTATATGGAAGAAATATATACAAAGATTTCAACCGTCTACGTGTTCCAATCATTGTTCTACTTGTCGAAATTTACAAATAATTTCCGTTAAAGTATTAACAATGGGGCTCGTAGTTCACTTAAACTTGAAGAACAAAAAATTGACTAATTGTACTGTTTGGATGCTTTGCATATATGTTTCTTAGGCTATATAGAAGCAATATATAAAAAGATTTCAACCGTCTACCAGTTCCATTCATTGTTCTACTTGTCGAAAGTTACAAATAATTTACGATAAAGGATTAACAATGGGGCTCATTGTTCACTTAAACTTGAAGAACAAAAAACTGGCGAATTGTACTGTTTGGATGATTTGCATATATGTTTCATAGACTATTTAGAAGCAATATATAGAAAGATTTCACCCGTCTACCTGTACTATTCATTGTTCTACTTGTAGAAAGTTACAAATAATTTCCATTTCATGATTATCAATGGGGCTCGCTGATCACTTAAACTTGAATATCAAAAAATTGGCGATTGTTATTGTTTAGATGCTTTGCATATATGTTTCTTAGATTATATAGATGCAATATATACAAAGATTTCAACCGTCTACCTGTTCCATTCATTGTTCTACTTGTCGAAAATTACAAATGATTTCCGATAAAGGATTAACCATTGGGGCTCATTGTTCACTTAAAGTTGAAGACCAAAAAATTGGCGAATGGTACTGTTTGGATGCTTTGAATATATGTTTCTTATATTATATAGAAGCAATATATACAAATATTTCAACCGTCTACCTGTTCCATTCATTGTTCTACTTGTCGAGAATTACAAATAATTTCCGATAAAGGATTAACCATTGGGGCTCATTGTTCACTTAAAGTTGAAGACCAAAAAATTGGCGAATGGTACTGTTTGGTTGCTTTGAATATATGTTTCTTATATTATATAAAAGCAATATATACAAATATTTCAACCGTCTACCTGTTCCATTCATTGTTCTACTTGTCGAGAATTACAAATAATTTCCGATAAAGGATTAACCATTGGGGCTCATTGTTCACTTAAAGTTGAAGACCAAAAAATTGGCGAATGGTACTGTTTGGTTGCTTTGAATATATGTTTCTTATATTATATAGAAGCAATATATACAAATATTTCAACCGTCTACCTGTTCCATTCATTGTTATTCTTGTCGAAAATTACAAATAATTTCCGATAAAGGATTAACCATTGGGGCTCATTGTTCACTTAAAGTTGAAGACCAAAAAATTGGCGAATGGTACTGTTTGGATGCTTTGCGTACATGTTTCTTAAACTATATGGAAGCAATATATTCAAAGATTTCAACCGTCTACGTGTTCCAATCATTGTTCTACTTGTCGAAAGTTACAAATAATTTCCGTTGAGGGATTAACAATGGGGATCGTAGTTTACTTAAACTTGAAGAACAAGAAGTTGGCGAATTGTACTGTCTGGATGCTTTGCATATATGTTTCTTAGACTATATAGAAGCAATATATACAATGATTTAAACCGTCTACCTATTCCATTCATTGTTCTACTTGCCGAAATTTACAAATAATTTCCTTTAAAGGATTAACAATGGGGCTCGTAGTACACTTAAACTTGAAGAGAAAAAAATTGGCGAATTGTACTGCTTGGACGCTATGCATATATGTTTCTTAGACTATATAGAAGCAATATATACAATGATTTCAACCGTCTACCTATTCCATTCATTGTTCTACTTGCCGAAATTTACAAATAATTTCCGAAAAAGGATTAACCATTGGGGCTCATTTTTCACTTACACTTGAAGAACAAAAAATTGGCGAATGGTACTGCTGGATGCTTTGCGTACATGTTTCTTAGACTATATGGAAGCAATATATACAATGATTTCAACCGTCTACCTATTCCATTCATTGTTCTACTTGCCGAAATTTACAAATAATTTCCGAAAAAGGATTAACCATTGGGGCTCATTTTTCACTTACACTTGAAGAACAAATTATTGGCGAATTGTACTGTTTGGATGATTTGCAGATATGTTTCTTAGACTATATAGAAGCAATATATACAATGATTTCAACCGTCTACCTGTTCCATTCATTGTTCTACTTGTCGAAAGTTACAAATAATTTCCGATAAAGGATTAACCATTGGGGCTCATTGTTCACTTAAAGTTGAAGACCAAAAAATTGGCGAATGGTACTGTTTGGATGATTTGAATATATGTTTCTTATATTATATAGAAGCAATATATACAAATATTTCAACCGTCTACCTGTTCCATTCATTGTTATACTTGTCGAAAATTACAAATAATTTCCGATAAAGGATTAACCATTGGGGCTCATTGTTCACTTAAAGTTGAAGACCAAGAAATTGGCGAATGGTACTGTTTGGATGCTATGCGTACATGTTTCTTAGACTATATGGAAGAAATATATACAAAGATTTCAACCGTCTACGTGTTCCAATCATTGTTCTACTTGTCGAAATTTACAAATAATTTCCATTTCATGATTATCAATGGGGCTCGCTGATCACTTAAACTTGAATATCAAAAAATTGGCGATTGTTATTGTTTAGATGCTTTGCATATATGTTTCTTAGATTATATAGATGCAATATATACAAAGATTTCAACCGTCTACCTGTTCCATTCATTGTTCTACTTGTCGAAAATTAAAAATGATTTCCGATAAAGGATTAACCATTGGGGCTCATTGTTCACTTAAAGTTGAAGACCAAAAAATTGGCGAATGGTACTGTTTGGATGCTTTGCATATATGTTTCTTATACTATATAGAAGCAATATATACAAAGATTTCAACCGTCTACCTGTTCCATTCAATGTTCTACTTGTCGAAAGTTACAAATAATTTCCGATAAAGGATTAACAATGGGGCTCGTAGTTCACTTAAACTTGAAGAACAAAAAATTGACTAATTGTACTGTTTGGATGCTTTGCATATATGTTTCTTAGGCTATATAGAAGCAATATATAAAAAGATTTCAACCGTCTACCAGTTCCATTCATTGTTCTACTTGTCGAAAGTTACAAATAATTTCCATTTCATGATTATCAATGGGGCTCGCTGATCACTTAAACTTGAATATCAAAAAATTGGCGATTGTTATTGTTTAGATGCTTTGCATATATGTTTCTTAGATTATATAGATGCAATATATACAAAGATTTCAACCGTCTACCTGTTCCATTCATTGTTCTACTTGTCGAAAATTAAAAATGATTTCCGATAAAGGATTAACCATTGGGGCTCATTGTTCACTTAAAGTTGAAGACCAAAAAATTGGCGAATGGTACTGTTTGGATGCTTTGCATATATGTTTCTTATACTATATAGAAGCAATATATACAAAGATTTCAACCGTCTACCTGTTCCATTCAATGTTCTACTTGTCGAAAGTTACAAATAATTTCCGATAAAGGATTAACAATGGGGCTCATTGTTCACTTAAACTTGAAGAACAAAAAATTGGCGAATGGTACTGTTTGGATGCTTTGCGTACATGTTTCTTAGACTATATGGAAGCAATATATACAAAGATTTGAACCGTCTACGTGTTCCAATCATTGTTCTACTTGTCGAAAGTTACAAATAATTTCCGATAAAGGATTAACAATGGGGCTCATTGTTCACTTAAACTTGAAGAACAAAAAATTGGCGAATGGTACTGTTTGGATGCTTTGCATATATGTTTCTTAGACTATATAGAAGCAATATATACAAAGATTTCAACCGTCTACCTGTTCCATTCATTGTTCTACTTGTCGAAAGTTACAAATAATTTCCGATAAAGGATTAACCATTGGGGCTCATTGTTCACTTAAACTTGAAGAACAAAAAATTGGCGAATGGTACTGTTTGGATGCTTTGCATATATGTTTCTTATACTATATAGAAGCAATAGATACAAAGATTTCAACCGTCTACCTGTTCCATTCAATGTTCTACTTGTCGAAAGTTACAAATAATTTCCGATAAAGGATTAACAATGGGGCTCATTGTTCACTTAAACTTGAAGAACAAAAAATTGGCGAATGGTACTGTTTGGATGCTTTGCATATATGTTTCGTAGACTATATAGAAGCAATATATAAAAAGATTTCAACCGTCTACCAGTTCCATTCATTGTTCTACTTGTCGAAAGTTACAAATAATTTCCGATAATGGATTAACAATGGGGCTCATTGTTCACTTAAACTTGAAGAACAAAAAATTGGCGATTGTTATTGTTTAGATGCTTTGCATATATGTTTCTTAGATTATATAGATGCAATATATACAAAGATTTCAACCGTCTACCTGTTCCATTCATTGTTCTACTTGTCGAAAATTAAAAATGATTTCCGATAAAGGATTAACCATTGGGGCTCATTGTTCACTTAAAGTTGAAGACCAAAAAATTGGCGAATGGTACTGTTTGGATGCTTTGCATATATGTTTCTTATACTATATAGAAGCAATATATACAAAGATTTCAACCGTCTACCTGTTCCATTCAATGTTCTACTTGTCGAAAGTTACAAATAATTTCCGATAAAGGATTAACAATGGGGCTCGTAGTTCACTTAAACTTGAAGAACAAAAAATTGACTAATTGTACTGTTTGGATGCTTTGCATATATGTTTCTTAGGCTATATAGAAGCAATATATAAAAAGATTTCAACCGTCTACCAGTTCCATTCATTGTTCTACTTGTCGAAAGTTACAAATAATTTCCATTTCATGATTATCAATGGGGCTCGCTGATCACTTAAACTTGAATATCAAAAAATTGGCGATTGTTATTGTTTAGATGCTTTGCATATATGTTTCTTAGATTATATAGATGCAATATATACAAAGATTTCAACCGTCTACCTGTTCCATTCATTGTTCTACTTGTCGAAAATTAAAAATGATTTCCGATAAAGGATTAACCATTGGGGCTCATTGTTCACTTAAAGTTGAAGACCAAAAAATTGGCGAATGGTACTGTTTGGATGCTTTGCATATATGTTTCTTATACTATATAGAAGCAATATATACAAAGATTTCAACCGTCTACCTGTTCCATTCAATGTTCTACTTGTCGAAAGTTACAAATAATTTCCGATAAAGGATTAACAATGGGGCTCATTGTTCACTTAAACTTGAAGAACAAAAAATTGGCGAATGGTACTGTTTGGATGCTTTGCGTACATGTTTCTTAGACTATATGGAAGCAATATATACAAAGATTTGAACCGTCTACGTGTTCCAATCATTGTTCTACTTGTCGAAAGTTACAAATAATTTCCGATAAAGGATTAACAATGGGGCTCATTGTTCACTTAAACTTGAAGAACAAAAAATTGGCGAATGGTACTGTTTGGATGCTTTGCATATATGTTTCTTAGACTATATAGAAGCAATATATACAAAGATTTCAACCGTCTACCTGTTCCATTCATTGTTCTACTTGTCGAAAGTTACAAATAATTTCCGATAAAGGATTAACCATTGGGGCTCATTGTTCACTTAAACTTGAAGAACAAAAAATTGGCGAATGGTACTGTTTGGATGCTTTGCATATATGTTTCTTATACTATATAGAAGCAATAGATACAAAGATTTCAACCGTCTACCTGTTCCATTCAATGTTCTACTTGTCGAAAGTTACAAATAATTTCCGATAAAGGATTAACAATGGGGCTCATTGTTCACTTAAACTTGAAGAACAAAAAATTGGCGAATGGTACTGTTTGGATGCTTTGCATATATGTTTCGTAGACTATATAGAAGCAATATATAAAAAGATTTCAACCGTCTACCAGTTCCATTCATTGTTCTACTTGTCGAAAGTTACAAATAATTTCCGATAATGGATTAACAATGGGGCTCATTGTTCACTTAAACTTGAAGAACAAAAAATTGGCGAATTGTACTGTTTGGATGCTTCGCATATATGTTTCGTAGACTATATAGAAGCAATATATACAAATATTTCAACCGTCTAACTGTTCCATTCATTGTTCTACTTGTCGAAAGTTACAAATAACTTCCGATAAAGGATTAACCATTGGGGCTCATTGTTCACTTAAACTTGAAGAACAAAAAATTGGCGAATGGTACTGTTTGGATGCTTTGCATATATGTTTCTTATACTATATAGAAGCAATAGATACAAAGATTTCAACCGTCTACCTGTTCCATTCAATGTTCTACTTGTCGAAAGTTACAAATAATTTCCGATAAAGGATTAACAATGGGGCTCATTGTTCACTTAAACTTGAAGAACAAAAAATTGGCGAATGGTACTGTTTGGATGCTTTGCATATATGTTTCTTAGACTATATGGAAGCAATATATACAAAGATTTCAACCGTCTGCGTGTTCCAATCATTGTTCTACTTGTAGAAAGTTACAATTAATTTCCGTTAAAGGATTAACAATGGGGCTCGTAGTTCACTTAAACTTGAAGAACAAAAAATTGGCGAATTGTACTGTTTGGATGCTTTGTATATATGTTTCGTAGGTTATATAGAAGCAATATATACAAAGATTTCAACCGTCTACCTGTTCCATTCATTGTTCTACTTGTCGAAAGTTACAAATAATTTCCGATAACGGATTAACCATTGGGGCTTATTGTTCACTTAAACTTGAAGAACAAAAAATTGGCGAATTGTACTGTTTGGATGCTTTGCATATATGTTTCGTAGACTATATAGAAGCAATATATACAAATATTTCAACCGTCTACCTGTTCCATTCATTGATCTACTTGTCGAAAGTTACAAATAATTTCCGATAAAGGATTAACAATGGGTCTCATTGTTCACTTAAACTTGAAGAACAAAAAATTGGCGAATGGTACTGTTTGGATGCTTTGCATATATGTTTCTTAGACTATATGGAAGCAATATATACAAAGATTTCAACCGTCTACCTTTTCCATTCATTATTCTACTTGTCGAAAGTTACAAATAATTTCCGATAATGGATTAACAATGGGGCTCATTGTTCACTTAAACTTGAAGAACAAAAAATTGGCGAATTGTACTGTTTGGATGCTTCGCATATATGTTTCGTAGACTATATAGAAGCAATATATACAAATATTTCAACCGTCTAACTGTTCCATTCATTGTTCTACTTCTCGAAAATTACAAATAATTTCCGATAAAGTATTAACCATTGGTGCTCATTGTTCACTTAAACTTGAAGAACAAAAAATTGGCGAATGGTACTGTTTGGATGCTTTGCATATATGTTTCTTAGACTATATAGAAGCAATATATACAAAGATTTCAACCATCTACCTGTTCCATTCATTGTTCTACTTGTCGAAAGTTACAAATAACTTCCGATAACGGATTAACCATTGGGGCTCATTGTTCACTTAAACTTGAAGAACAAAAAATTGGCGAATGGTACTGTTTGGATGCTTTGCATATATGTTTCTTAGACTATATAGAAGCAATATATACAAAGATTTCAACCGTCTACCTGTTCCATTCATTGTTCTACTTGACGAAAGTTACAAATAATTTCCGATAAAGGATTAACAATGGGGCTCATTGTTCACTTAAACTTGAAGAACAAAAAATTGGCGAATGGTACTGTTTGGATGCTTTGCGTACATGTTTCTTAGACTATATGGAAGCAATATATACAAAGATTTCAACCGTCGACGTGTTCCAATCATTGTTCTACTTGTCGAAATTTACAAATAATTTCCTTTAAAGGATTAACAATGGGGCTCGTAGTTCACTTAAACTTGAAGAACAAAAAATTGGCGAATTTTACTGTTTGGATGCTTTGCACATATGTTTCTTAGACTATATAGAAGCAATATATACAATGATTTCAACAGTCTACCTGTTCCATTCATTGTTCTACTTGTCGAAATTTACAACTAATTTCCTTTAAAGGATTAACAATGGGGCTCGTAGTTCACTTAAACTTGAAGAACAAAAAATTGGCGAATTGTACTGTTTGGATGCTTTGCACATATGTTTCTTAGACTATATAGAAGCAATATATACAATGATTTCAACCGTCTACCTGTTCCATTCCTTGTTCTACTTGTCGAAAGTTACAAATAATTTCCTTTAAAGGATTAACAATGGGGCTCGTTGTTCACTTAAACTTGAAGAACAATGAATTGGCGACTGGTACTGTTTGGATGCTTTGCATATATGTTTCTTAGACTATATAGAATCAATATGTATACAAAGATTTCAACCGTCTACCTGTTCCATTCATTGTTTTACTTGTCGAATGTTACAAATAATTTCCGTTAAATGATTAACAATGGGGCTCGTAGTTTAGTTAAACTTGAAGAACAAAAAATTGGCGAATTGTACTGTTTGGATGCTTTGCGTACATGTTACTTAGACTATATGGAAGCAATATATACAAAGATTTCAACCGTCTACGTGTTCCAATCATTGTTCTACATGTCGAAATTTACAAATAATTTCCTTTAAAGGATTAACAATGGGGCTCGTTGTTCACTTAAACTTGAAGAACAAAAAATTGGCGAATTGTACTGTTTGGATGCTTTGCATATATGTTTCTTATACTATATAGAAGCAATATATACAAAGATTTCAATCGTCTACCTGTTCCATTCACTGTTCTACTTGTCGAAAGTTACAAATAATTTCCGTTTAGGGGTTAACAATGGGGATCGTAGTTCACTTAAACTTGAAGAACAAAAAATTGGCGAATTGTTCTGTTTGGATGCTTGGCGTACATGTTTCTTAGACTATATGGAAGCAATATATACAAAGATTTCAACCGTCTACGTGTTCCAATCATTGTTCTACTTGTAGAAAGTTACAATTAATTTCCGTTAAGGGATTAACAATGGGGCTCGTAGTTCACTTAAACTTGAAGAACAAAAAATTGGCGAATGGTACTGTTTGGATGCTTTGCATATATGTTTCTTAGACTATATAGAAGCAATATATACAAAGATTTCAACCGTCTACCTGTTCCATTCATTGTTCTACTTGTCGAAAGTTACAAATAATTTCCTTTAAAGGATTAACAATGGGGCTCGTTGTTCACTTAAACTTGAAGAACAATAAATTGGCGAATTGTACTGTTTGGATGCTTTGCATATATGTTTCTTAGACTATATAGAAGCAATATATACAATGATTTCAACCGTCTACCTATTCCATTCATTGTTCTACTTGTAGAAAGTTACAAATAATTTCCATTTCATGATTATCAATGGGGCTCGCTGTTCACTTAAACTTGAAGATCAAAAAATTGGCGATTGTTACTGTTTAGATGCTTTGCATATATGTTTCTTAGATTATATAGAAGCAATATATACAAATATTTCAACCGTCTACCTGTTCCATTCATTGTTCTACTTGTCGAAATTTACAAATAATTTCCGATAAAGGATTAACCATTGGGGCTCATTGTTCACTTAAACTTGAAGAACAAAAAATTGCCGAATTGTACTGTTTGGATGCTTTGCATATATGTTTCTTATACTATATAGAAGCAATATATACAAAGATTTCAATCGTCTACCTGTTCCATTCACTGTTCTACTTGTCGAAGATTACAAATAATTTCCGTTAATGGATTAACAATGGGGCTCATTGTTCACTTAAACTTGAAGAACAAAAAATTGCCGAATTGTACTGTTTGGATGCTTTGCATATATGTTTCTTAGACTACATAGAAGCAATATATACATTGATTTCAACCGTCTACCTTTTCCATTCATTGTTCTACTTGTCGCAAGTTACAAATAATTTCCGTTAAAGTATTAACAATGGGGCTCGTAGTTCACTTAAACTTGAAGAACAAATAATTGGCGAATTGTACTGTTTGGATGATTTGCATATATGTTTCTTAGACTTTATAGAAGCAATATATATAAAGATTTCAACCGTCTACCTGTTCCATTCATTGTTCTACTTGTCGAAAGTTACAAATAATTTCCGTTAAGGGATTAACAATGGAGATCGTAGTTTACTTAAACTTGAAGAACAAGAAATTGGCGAATTGTACTGTTTGGATGCTTTGCATATATGTTTCTTAGACTATATAGAAGCAATATATACAATGATTTCAACCGTCTACCTATTCCATTCATTGTTCTACTTGCCGAAATTTACAAATAATTTCCTTTAAAGGATTAACAGTGGGGCTCGTAGTTCACTTAAACTTGAAGTACAAAAAATTGGCGAATGGTACTATTTGGATGCTTTGTATATATGTTTCTTATATTATATAGAAGCAATATATACAAATATTCCAACCGTCTACCTGTTCCATTCATTGTTCTACTTGTCGAAAATTACAAATAATTTCCGATAAAGGATTAACCATTGGGGCTCATTGTTCACTTAATCTTGAAGAACAAAAAATTGACGAATGGTACTGTTTGGATGCTTTGCATATATGTTTCTTAGACTATATAGAAGCAATAGATACAAAGATTTCAACCGTATACCTTTTCCATTCATTGTTCTTCTTGTCGAAAGTTACAAATAATTTCCTTTAAAGGATTAACAATGGGGCACATTGTTCACTTAAACTTGAAGAACAAAAAATTGGCGAATTGTACTGTTTGGATGCTTTGCATATATGTTTCTTAGACTATATAGAAGCAATATATACAATAATTTCAACAGTCTACCTGTTCCATTCATTGTCCTACTTGTCGAAAATTACAAATAATTTCCGATAAAGGATTAACCATTGGGGCTCATTGTTCACTTAAACTTGAAGAACAAAAAATTGGCGAATGGTAGTGTTTGGATGCTTTGCATATATGTTTCTTAGACTATATAGAAGCAATAGATACAAAGATTTCAACCGTCTACCTTTTCCATTCATTGTTCTTCTTGTCGAAAGTTACAAATAATTTCCGATAAAGGATTAACAATGGGGCTCGTAGTTCACTTAAACTTGAAGATCAAAAAATTGGCGAATTGTACTGTTTGGATGCTTTGCATATATGTTTCTTAGACTATAAGGAAGCAATATATACATTGATTTCAACCGTCTACCTGTTCCATTCATTGTTCTACTTGTCGCAAGTTACAAATAATTTCCTTTAAAGGATTAACAATGGGGCTCGTAGTTCACTTAAACTTGAAGAACAAAAAATTGGCGAATGGTACTGTTTGGATGCTTTGCATATATGTTTCTTAGACTATATAGAAGCAATATATACAAAGATTTCAACCGTCTACCTTTTCCGTTCATTGTTCTTCTTGTCGAAAGTTACAAATAATTTCCGATAACGGATTAACCATTGGGGCTCATTGTTCACTTAAACTTGAAGAACAAAAAATTGGCGAATGGTACTGTTTGGATGCTTTGCATATATGTTTCTTAGACTATATAGAAGCAATATATACAAAGATTTCAACCGTCTACCTTTTCCATTCATTGTTCTTCTTGTCGAAAGTTACAAATAATTTCCGATAACGGATTAACCATTGGGGCTCATTGTTCACTTAAACTTGAAGATCAAATAATTGGCGAATTGTACTGTTTGGATGATTTGCATAAATGTTTCTTAGACTTTATAGAAGCAATATATACAAAGATTTCAACCGTCTACCTGTTCCATTCATTGTTCTACTTGTCGAAAGTTACAAATAATTTCCGTTAAGGCATTAACAATGGGGATCGTAGTTTACTTAAACTTGAAGAACAAGAAATTGGCGAATTTTACTGTTTGGATGCTTTGCATATATGTTTCTTAGACTATATAGAAGCAATATATACAAAGATTTCAACCGTCTACCTGTTCCATTCATAGTTCTACTTGTCGAAAGTTACAAATAATTTCCTTTAAAGGATTAACAATGGGGCTCATTGTTCACTTAAACTTGAGGAACAAAAAATTGGCGAATTGTTCTGTTTAAATGCTCTGCATATATGTTTCTTAGACTATATAGAAGCAATATATACAATAATTTCAACAGTCTACCTGTTCCATTCATTGTTCTACTTGTCGAAAATTACAAATAATTTCCGATAAAGGATTAACCATTGGGGCTCATTGTTCACTTAACCTTGAAGAACAAAAAATTGGCGAATGGTACTGTTTGGATGCTTTGCATATATGTTTCTTAGACTATATAGAAGCAATATATACAAAGATTTCAACCGTCTACCTTTTCCATTCATTGTTCTTCTTGTCGAAAGTTACAAATAATTTCCGATAACGGATTAACCATTGGGGCTCATTGTTCACTTAAACTTGAAGAACAAAAAATTGGCGAATGGTACTGTTTGGATGCTTTGCATATATGTTTCTTAGACTATATAGAAGCAATATATACAAAGATTTCAACCGTCTACCTTTTCCATTCATTGTTCTTCTTGTCGAAAGTTACAAATAATTTCCGATAACGGATTAACCATTGGGGCTCATTGTTCACTTAAACTTGAAGAACAAAAAATTGGCGAATTGTACTGTTTGGATGCTTTGCATATATGTTTCTTATACTATATAGAAGCAATATATACAAAGATTTCAATCGTCTACCTGTTCCATTCACTGTTCTACTTGTCGAAAATTACAAATAATTTCCGATAATGGATTAACAATGGGGCTCATTGTTCACTTAAACTTGAAGAACAAAAAATTGGCGAATTGTACTGTTTGGATGCTTTGCATATATGTTTCGTAGACTATATAGAAGCAATATATACAAATATTTCAACCGTCTAACTGTTCCATTCATTGTTCTACTTGTCGAAATTTACAAATAATTTCCGATAAAGTATTAACCATTGGTGCTCATTGTTCACTTAAACTTGAAGAACAAAAAATTGGCGAATGGTACTGTTTGGATGCTTTGCATATATGTTTCTTCGACTATATAGAAGCAATATATACAAAGATTTCAACCGTCTACCTTTTCCATTCATTGTTCTACTTGTCAAAAGTTACAAATAATTTCCGATAACGGATTAACCATTGGGGCTCATTGTTCACTTAAACTTGAAGAACAAAAAATTTGCGAATTGTACTGTTTGGATGCTTTGCATATATGTTTCTTATACTATATAGAAGCAATATATACAATGATTTCAACCGTCTACCTGTTCCATTCACTGTTCTACTTGTCGAAAGTTACAAATAATTTCCGTTAAGGGATTAACAACGGGGATCGTAGTTCACTTAAACTTGAAGAACAAAAAATTGGCGAATTGTACTGTTTGGATGCTTTGCATATATGTTTCGTAGACTATATAGAAGCAATATATACAAATATTTCAACCGTCTAACTGTTCCATTCATTGTTCTACTTGTCGAAATTTACAAATAATTTCCGATAAAGTATTAACCATTGGTGCTCATTGTTCACTTAAACTTGAAGAACAAAAAATTGGCGAATGGTACTGTTTGGATGCTTTGCATATATGTTTCTTCGACTATATAGAAGCAATATATACAAAGATTTCAACCGTCTACCTTTTCCATTCATTGTTCTACTTGTCAAAAGTTACAAATAATTTCCGATAACGGATTAACCATTGGGGCTCATTGTTCACTTAAACTTGAAGAACAAAAAATTTGCGAATTGTACTGTTTGGATGCTTTGCATATATGTTTCTTATACTATATAGAAGCAATATATACAATGATTTCAACCGTCTACCTGTTCCATTCACTGTTCTACTTGTCGAAAGTTACAAATAATTTCCGTTAAGGGATTAACAACGGGGATCGTAGTTCACTTAAACTTGAAGAACAAAAAATTGGCGAATTGTACTGTTTGGATGCTTTGCGTACATGTTTCTTAGACTATATGGAAGCAATATATACAAAGATTTCAACCGTCTACGTGTTCCAATCATTGTTCTACTTGTCGAAATTTACAGATAATTTCCTTTAAATGATTAACAATGGGGCTCGTTTTTCACTTAAACTTGAAGAACAAAAAAGTGGCGAATGGTACTGTTTGGATGCTTTGCATATATGTTTCTTAGACTATAAGGAAGCAATATATACATTGATTTCAACCGTCTACCTGTTCCATTCATTGTTCTACTTGTCGCAAGTTACAAATAATTTCCGTTAAAGTATTAACAATGGGGCTCGTAGTTCACTTAAACTTGAAGATCAAATAATTGGCGAATTGTACTGTTTGGATGATTTGCATATATGTTTCTTAGACTATATAGAAGCAATATATACAAAGATTTCAACAGTCTACCTGTTCGATTCACTGTTCTACTTGTCGAAATTTACAAATAATTTCCTTTAAAGGATTAACAATGGGGCTCGTAGTTCACTTAAACTTGAAGAACAAAAAATTGGCGAATTGTACTGTTTGGATGCTTTGCATATATGTTTCTTATACTATATAGAAGCAATATATACAATGATCTCAACAGTCTACCTGTTCCATTCATTGTTCTACTTGTCGAAATTTACAAATAATTTCCGATAAAGGATTAACAATGGGGCTCGTAGTTCACTTAAACTTGAAGAACAAAGAATTGGCGAATTGTACTGTTTGGATGCTTTGCATATATGTTTCTTAGACTATATAGAAGCAATATATACAATGATTTCAACCGTCTACCTCTTCCATTCATTGTTCTACTTGTCGAAAGTTACAAATAATTTCCGTCAAGGGATTAACAATGGGGATCGTAGTTTACTTAAACTTGAAGAACAAAAAATTGGCGAATGGTACTGTTTGGATGCTTTGCATATATGTTTCTTAGACTATATAGAAGCAATATATACAAAGATTTCAACCGTCTACCTTTTCCATTCTTTGTTCTTCTTGTCGAAAGTTACAAATAATTTCCGATAACGGATTAACCATTGGGGCTCATTGTTCACTTAAACTTGAAGAACAAAAAATTGGCGTTTTGTACTGTTTGGATGCTTTGCATATATGTTTCTTATACTATATAGAAGCAATATATACAAAGATTTCAATCGTCTACCTGTTCCATTCACTGTTCTACTTGTCGAAGATTGCAAATAATTTCCGATAATGGATTAACAATGGGGCTCATTGTTCACTTAAACTTGAAGAACAAAAAATTGCCGAATTGTACTGTTTGGATGCTTTGCATATATGTTTCGTAGACTATATAGAAGCAATATATACAAATATTTCAACCGTCTAACTGTTCCATTCATTGTTCTACTTGTCGAAAATTACAAATAATTTCCGATAAAGTATTAACCATTGGTGCTCATTGTTCACTTATACTTGAAGAACAAAAAATTGGCGTATGGTACTGTTTGGATGCTTTGCATATATGTTTCTTAGACTATATAGAAGCAATATATACAAAGATTTCATCCATCTACCTGTTCCATTCATTGTTCTACTTGTCGAAAGTTACAAATAATTTCCGATAACGGATTAACCATTGGGGCTCATTGTTCACTTAAACTTGAAGAACAAAAAATTGGCGAATTGTACTGTTTGGATGCTTTGCATATATGTTTCTTATACTATATAGAAGCAATATATACAAGGATTTCAACCGTCTACCTGTTCCATTCACTGTTCTACTTGTCGAAAGTTACAAATAATTTCCGTTAAGGGATTAACAATGGGGATCGTAGTTCACTTAAACTTGAAGAACAAAAAATTGGCGAATTGTACTGTTTGGATGCTTTGCGTACATGTTTTTTAGACTATATGGAAGCAATATATACAAAGATTTCAACCGTCTACGTGTTCCAATCATTGTTCTACTTGTCGAAATTTACAAATAATTTCCTTTAAAGGATTAACAATGGGGCTCGTTGTTCACTTAAACTTGAAGAACAAAAAAGTGGCGTATGGTACTGTTTGGATGATTTGCATATATGTTTCTTAGACTATATAGAAGCAATATATACAAATATTTCAACCGTCTAACTGTTCCATTCATTGTTCTACTTCTCGAAAATTACAAATAATTTCCGATAAAGTATTAACCATTGGTGCTCATTGTTCACTTAAACTTGAAGAACAAAAAATTGGCGAATGGTACTGTTTGGATGCTTTGCATATATGTTTCTTAGACTATATAGAAGCAATATATACAAAGATTTCAACCATCTACCTGTTCCATTCATTGTTCTACTTGTCGAAAGTTACAAATAACTTCCGATAACGGATTAACCATTGGGGCTCATTGTTCACTTAAACTTGAAGAACAAAAAATTGGCGAATGGTACTGTTTGGATGCTTTGCATATATGTTTCTTAGACTATATAGAAGCAATATATACAAAGATTTCAACCGTCTACCTGTTCCATTCATTGTTCTACTTGACGAAAGTTACAAATAATTTCCGATAAAGGATTAACAATGGGGCTCATTGTTCACTTAAACTTGAAGAACAAAAAATTGGCGAATGGTACTGTTTGGATGCTTTGCGTACATGTTTCTTAGACTATATGGAAGCAATATATACAAAGATTTCAACCGTCGACGTGTTCCAATCATTGTTCTACTTGTCGAAATTTACAAATAATTTCCTTTAAAGGATTAACAATGGGGCTCGTAGTTCACTTAAACTTGAAGAACAAAAAATTGGCGAATTTTACTGTTTGGATGCTTTGCACATATGTTTCTTAGACTATATAGAAGCAATATATACAATGATTTCAACAGTCTACCTGTTCCATTCATTGTTCTACTTGTCGAAATTTACAACTAATTTCCTTTAAAGGATTAACAATGGGGCTCGTAGTTCACTTAAACTTGAAGAACAAAAAATTGGCGAATTGTACTGTTTGGATGCTTTGCACATATGTTTCTTAGACTATATAGAAGCAATATATACAATGATTTCAACCGTCTACCTGTTCCATTCCTTGTTCTACTTGTCGAAAGTTACAAATAATTTCCTTTAAAGGATTAACAATGGGGCTCGTTGTTCACTTAAACTTGAAGAACAATGAATTGGCGACTGGTACTGTTTGGATGCTTTGCATATATGTTTCTTAGACTATATAGAATCAATATGTATACAAAGATTTCAACCGTCTACCTGTTCCATTCATTGTTTTACTTGTCGAATGTTACAAATAATTTCCGTTAAATGATTAACAATGGGGCTCGTAGTTTAGTTAAACTTGAAGAACAAAAAATTGGCGAATTGTACTGTTTGGATGCTTTGCGTACATGTTACTTAGACTATATGGAAGCAATATATACAAAGATTTCAACCGTCTACGTGTTCCAATCATTGTTCTACATGTCGAAATTTACAAATAATTTCCTTTAAAGGATTAACAATGGGGCTCGTTGTTCACTTAAACTTGAAGAACAAAAAATTGGCGAATTGTACTGTTTGGATGCTTTGCATATATGTTTCTTATACTATATAGAAGCAATATATACAAAGATTTCAATCGTCTACCTGTTCCATTCACTGTTCTACTTGTCGAAAGTTACAAATAATTTCCGTTTAGGGGTTAACAATGGGGATCGTAGTTCACTTAAACTTGAAGAACAAAAAATTGGCGAATTGTTCTGTTTGGATGCTTGGCGTACATGTTTCTTAGACTATATGGAAGCAATATATACAAATATTTCAACCGTCTACCTGTTCCATTCATTGTTCTACTTGTCGAAATTTACAAATAATTTCCGATAAAGGATTAACCATTGGGGCTCATTGTTCACTTAAACTTGAAGAACAAAAAATTGCCGAATTGTACTGTTTGGATGCTTTGCATATATGTTTCTTATACTATATAGAAGCAATATATACAAAGATTTCAATCGTCTACCTGTTCCATTCACTGTTCTACTTGTCGAAGATTACAAATAATTTCCGTTAATGGATTAACAATGGGGCTCATTGTTCACTTAAACTTGAAGAACAAAAAATTGCCGAATTGTACTGTTTGGATGCTTTGCATATATGTTTCTTAGACTATATAGAAGCAATATATACATTGATTTCAACCGTCTACCTTTTCCATTCATTGTTCTACTTGTCGCAAGTTACAAATAATTTCCGTTAAAGTATTAACAATGGGGCTCGTAGTTCACTTAAACTTGAAGAACAAATAATTGGCGAATTGTACTGTTTGGATGATTTGCATATATGTTTCTTAGACTTTATAGAAGCAATATATATAAAGATTTCAACCGTCTACCTGTTCCATTCATTGTTCTACTTGTCGAAAGTTACAAATAATTTCCGTTAAGGGATTAACAATGGAGATCGTAGTTTACTTAAACTTGAAGAACAAGAAATTGGCGAATTGTACTGTTTGGATGCTTTGCATATATGTTTCTTAGACTATATAGAAGCAATATATACAATGATTTCAACCGTCTACCTATTCCATTCATTGTTCTACTTGCCGAAATTTACAAATAATTTCCTTTAAAGGATTAACAGTGGGGCTCGTAGTTCACTTAAACTTGAAGTACAAAAAATTGGCGAATGGTACTATTTGGATGCTTTGTATATATGTTTCTTATATTATATAGAAGCAATATATACAAATATTCCAACCGTCTACCTGTTCCATTCATTGTTCTACTTGTCGAAAATTACAAATAATTTCCGATAAAGGATTAACCATTGGGGCTCATTGTTCACTTAATCTTGAAGAACAAAAAATTGACGAATGGTACTGTTTGGATGCTTTGCATATATGTTTCTTAGACTATATAGAAGCAATAGATACAAAGATTTCAACCGTATACCTTTTCCATTCATTGTTCTTCTTGTCGAAAGTTACAAATAATTTCCTTTAAAGGATTAACAATGGGGCACATTGTTCACTTAAACTTGAAGAACAAAAAATTGGCGAATTGTACTGTTTGGATGCTTTGCATATATGTTTCTTAGACTATATAGAAGCAATATATACAATAATTTCAACAGTCTACCTGTTCCATTCATTGTCCTACTTGTCGAAAATTACAAATAATTTCCGATAAAGGATTAACCATTGGGGCTCATTGTTCACTTAAACTTGAAGAACAAAAAATTGGCGAATGGTAGTGTTTGGATGCTTTGCATATATGTTTCTTAGACTATATAGAAGCAATAGATACAAAGATTTCAACCGTCTACCTTTTCCATTCATTGTTCTTCTTGTCGAAAGTTACAAATAATTTCCGATAAAGGATTAACAATGGGGCTCGTAGTTCACTTAAACTTGAAGATCAAAAAATTGGCGAATTGTACTGTTTGGATGCTTTGCATATATGTTTCTTAGACTATAAGGAAGCAATATATACATTGATTTCAACCGTCTACCTGTTCCATTCATTGTTCTAGTTGTCGCAAGTTACAAATAATTTCCTTTAAAGGATTAACAATGGGGCTCGTAGTTCACTTAAACTTGAAGAACAAAAAATTGGCGAATGGTACTGTTTGGATGCTTTGCATATATGTTTCTTAGACTATATAGAAGCAATATATACAAAGATTTCAACCGTCTACCTTTTCCGTTCATTGTTCTTCTTGTCGAAAGTTACAAATAATTTCCGATAACGGATTAACCATTGGGGCTCATTGTTCACTTAAACTTGAAGAACAAAAAATTGGCGAATGGTACTGTTTGGATGCTTTGCATATATGTTTCTTAGACTATATAGAAGCAATATATACAAAGATTTCAACCGTCTACCTTTTCCATTCATTGTTCTTCTTGTCGAAAGTTACAAATAATTTCCGATAACGGATTAACCATTGGGGCTCATTGTTCACTTAAACTTGAAGATCAAATAATTGGCGAATTGTACTGTTTGGATGATTTGCATAAATGTTTCTTAGACTTTATAGAAGCAATATATACAAAGATTTCAACCGTCTACCTGTTCCATTCATTGTTCTACTTGTCGAAAGTTACAAATAATTTCCGTTAAGGCATTAACAATGGGGATCGTAGTTTACTTAAACTTGAAGAACAAGAAATTGGCGAATTTTACTGTTTGGATGCTTTGCATATATGTTTCTTAGACTATATAGAAGCAATATATACAAAGATTTCAACCGTCTACCTGTTCCATTCATAGTTCTACTTGTCGAAAGTTACAAATAATTTCCTTTAAAGGATTAACAATGGGGCTCATTGTTCACTTAAACTTGAGGAACAAAAAATTGGCGAATTGTTCTGTTTAAATGCTCTGCATATATGTTTCTTAGACTATATAGAAGCAATATATACAATAATTTCAACAGTCTACCTGTTCCATTCATTGTTCTACTTGTCGAAAATTACAAATAATTTCCGATAAAGGATTAACCATTGGGGCTCATTGTTCACTTAACCTTGAAGAACAAAAAATTGGCGAATGGTACTGTTTGGATGCTTTGCATATATGTTTCTTAGACTATATAGAAGCAATATATACAAAGATTTCAACCGTCTACCTTTTCCATTCATTGTTCTTCTTGTCGAAAGTTACAAATAATTTCCGATAACGGATTAACCATTGGGGCTCATTGTTCACTTAAACTTGAAGAACAAAAAATTGGCGAATGGTACTGTTTGGATGCTTTGCATATATGTTTCTTAGACTATATAGAAGCAATATATACAAAGATTTCAACCGTCTACCTTTTCCATTCATTGTTCTTCTTGTCGAAAGTTACAAATAATTTCCGATAACGGATTAACCATTGGGGCTCATTGTTCACTTAAACTTGAAGAACAAAAAATTGGCGAATTGTACTGTTTGGATGCTTTGCATATATGTTTCTTATACTATATAGAAGCAATATATACAAAGATTTCAATCGTCTACCTGTTCCATTCACTGTTCTACTTGTCGAAAATTACAAATAATTTCCGATAATGGATTAACAATGGGGCTCATTGTTCACTTAAACTTGAAGAACAAAAAATTGGCGAATTGTACTGTTTGGATGCTTTGCATATATGTTTCGTAGACTATATAGAAGCAATATATACAAATATTTCAACCGTCTAACTGTTCCATTCATTGTTCTACTTGTCGAAATTTACAAATAATTTCCGATAAAGTATTAACCATTGGTGCTCATTGTTCACTTAAACTTGAAGAACAAAAAATTGGCGAATGGTACTGTTTGGATGCTTTGCATATATGTTTCTTCGACTATATAGAAGCAATATATACAAAGATTTCAACCGTCTACCTTTTCCATTCATTGTTCTACTTGTCAAAAGTTACAAATAATTTCCGATAACGGATTAACCATTGGGGCTCATTGTTCACTTAAACTTGAAGAACAAAAAATTTGCGAATTGTACTGTTTGGATGCTTTGCATATATGTTTCTTATACTATATAGAAGCAATATATACAATGATTTCAACCGTCTACCTGTTCCATTCACTGTTCTACTTGTCGAAAGTTACAAATAATTTCCGTTAAGGGATTAACAACGGGGATCGTAGTTCACTTAAACTTGAAGAACAAAAAATTGGCGAATTGTACTGTTTGGATGCTTTGCGTACATGTTTCTTAGACTATATGGAAGCAATATATACAAAGATTTCAACCGTCTACGTGTTCCAATCATTGTTCTACTTGTCGAAATTTACAGATAATTTCCTTTAAATGATTAACAATGGGGCTCGTTTTTCACTTAAACTTGAAGAACAAAAAAGTGGCGAATGGTACTGTTTGGATGCTTTGCATATATGTTTCTTAGACTATAAGGAAGCAATATATACATTGATTTCAACCGTCTACCTGTTCCATTCATTGTTCTACTTGTCGCAAGTTACAAATAATTTCCGTTAAAGTATTAACAATGGGGCTCGTAGTTCACTTAAACTTGAAGATCAAATAATTGGCGAATTGTACTGTTTGGATGATTTGCATATATGTTTCTTAGACTATATAGAAGCAATATATACAAAGATTTCAACAGTCTACCTGTTCGATTCACTGTTCTACTTGTCGAAATTTACAAATAATTTCCTTTAAAGGATTAACAATGGGGCTCGTAGTTCACTTAAACTTGAAGAACAAAAAATTGGCGAATTGTACTGTTTGGATGCTTTGCATATATGTTTCTTATACTATATAGAAGCAATATATACAATGATCTCAACAGTCTACCTGTTCCATTCATTGTTCTACTTGTCGAAATTTACAAATAATTTCCGATAAAGGATTAACAATGGGGCTCGTAGTTCACTTAAACTTGAAGAACAAAGAATTGGCGAATTGTACTGTTTGGATGCTTTGCATATATGTTTCTTAGACTATATAGAAGCAATATATACAATGATTTCAACCGTCTACCTCTTCCATTCATTGTTCTACTTGTCGAAAGTTACAAATAATTTCCGTCAAGGGATTAACAATGGGGATCGTAGTTTACTTAAACTTGAAGAACAAAAAATTGGCGAATGGTACTGTTTGGATGCTTTGCATATATGTTTCGTAGACTATATAGAAGCAATATATACAAAGATTTCAACCGTCTAACTGTTCCATTCATTGTTCTACTTGTCGAAAATTACAAATAATTTCCGATAAAGTATTAACCATTGGTGCTCATTGTTCACTTATACTTGAAGAACAAAAAATTGGCGTATGGTACTGTTTGGATGCTTTGCATATATGTTTCTTAGACTATATAGAAGCAATATGTACAAAGATTTCATCCATCTACCTGTTCCATTCATTGTTCTACTTGTCGAAAGTTACAAATAATTTCCGATAACGGATTAACCATTGGGGCTCATTGTTCACTTAAACTTGAAGAACAAAAAATTGGCGAATTGTACTGTTTGGATGCTTTGCATATATGTTTCTTATACTATATAGAAGCAATATATACAAGGATTTCAACCGTCTACCTGTTCCATTCACTGTTCTACTTGTCGAAAGTTACAAATAATTTCCGTTAAGGGATTAACAATGGGGATCGTAGTTCACTTAAACTTGAAGAACAAAAAATTGGCGAATTGTACTGTTTGGATGCTTTGCGTACATGTTTTTTAGACTATATGGAAGCAATATATACAAAGATTTCAACCGTCTACGTGTTCCAATCATTGTTCTACTTGTCGAAATTTACAAATAATTTCCTTTAAAGGATTAACAATGGGGCTCGTTGTTCACTTAAACTTGAAGAACAAAAAAGTGGCGTATGGTACTGTTTGGATGCTTTGCATATATGTTTCTTAGACTATGAAGAAGCAATATATACATTGATTTCAACCGTCTACCTGTTCCATTCATTGTTCTACTTGTCGCAAGTTACAAATAATTTCCGTTAAAGTATTAACAATGGGGCTCGTAGTTCACTTAAACTTGAAGATCAAATAATTGGCGAATTGTACTGTTTGGATGATTTGCATATATGTTTCTTAGACTATATAGAAGCAATATATACAAAGATTTCAACCGTCTAACTTTTCCATTCATTGTTCTACTTGTCGAAATTTACAAATAATTTCCTTTAAAGGATTAACAATGGGGCTCGTAGTTCACTTAAACATCAAGAACAAAAAATTGGCGAATGGTACTGTTTGGATGCTTTGCTTATATGTTTCTTAGACTATATAGAAGCAAAATATACAAAGATTTCAACCATCTACCTGTTCCATTCATTGTTCTACTTGTCGAAATTTACAGATAATTTCCTTTAAATGATTAACAATGGGGCTCGTTTTTCACTTAAACTTGAAGAACAAAAAAGTGGCGAATGGTACTGTTTGGATGCTTTGCATATATGTTTCTTAGACTATAAGGAAGCAATATATACATTGATTTCAACCGTCTACCTGTTCCATTCATTGTTCTACTTGTCGCAAGTTACAAATAATTTCCGTTAAAGTATTAACAATGGGGCTCGTAGTTCACTTAAACTTGAAGATCAAATAATTGGCGAATTGTACTGTTTGGATGATTTGCATATATGTTTCTTAGACTATATAGAAGCAATATATACAAAGATTTCAACAGTCTACCTGTTCGATTCACTGTTCTACTTGTCGAAATTTACAAATAATTTCCTTTAAAGGATTAACAATGGGGCTCGTAGTTCACTTAAACTTGAAGTACAAAAAATTGGCGAATTGTACTGTTTGGATGCTTTGCATATATGTTTCTTATACTATATAGAAGCAATATATACAATGATTTCAACAGTCTACCTGTTCCATTCATTGTTCTACTTGTCGAAATTTACAAATAATTTCCGATAAAGGATTAACAATGGGGCTCGTAGTTCACTTAAACTTGAAGAACAAAAAATTGGCGAATTGTACTGTTTGGATGCTTTGCATATATGTTTCTTAGACTATATAGAAGCAATATATACAATGATTTCAACCGTCTACCTCTTCCATTCATTGTTCTACTTGTCGAAAGTTACAAATAATTTCCGTCAAGGGATTAACAATGGGGATCGTAGTTTACTTAAACTTGAAGAACAAAAAATTGGCGAATGGTACTGTTTGGATGCTTTGCATATATGTTTCTTAGACTATATAGAAGCAATATATACAAAGATTTCAACCGTCTACCTTTTCCATTCATTGTTCTACTTGTCGAAAGTTACAAATAATTTCCGATAACGGATTAACCATTGGGGCTCATTGTTCACTTAAACTTGAAGAACAAAAAATTGGCGAATTGTACTGTTAGGATGCTTTGCATATATGTTTCTTAGACTATATGGAAGCAATATATACAAAGATTTCAACCGTCTACGTGTTCCAATCATTGTTCTACTTGTCGAAATTTACAGATAATTTCCTTTAAATGATTAACAATGGGGCTCGTTTTTCACTTAAACTTGAAGAACAAAAAAGTGGCGAATGGTACTGTTTGGATGCTTTGCATATATGTTTCTTAGACTATAAGGAAGCAATATATACATTGATTTCAACCGTCTACCTGTTCCATTCATTGTTCTACTTGTCGCAAGTTACAAATAATTTCCGTTAAAGTATTAACAATGGGGCTCGTAGTTCACTTAAACTTGAAGATCAAATAATTGGCGAATTGTACTGTTTGGATGATTTGCATATATGTTTCTTAGACTATATAGAAGCAATATATACAAAGATTTCAACAGTCTACCTGTTCGATTCACTGTTCTACTTGTCGAAATTTACAAATAATTTCCTTTAAAGGATTAACAATGGGGCTCGTAGTTCACTTAAACTTGAAGAACAAAAAATTGGCGAATTGTACTGTTTGGATGCTTTGCATATATGTTTCTTATACTATATAGAAGCAATATATACAATGATCTCAACAGTCTACCTGTTCCATTCATTGTTCTACTTGTCGAAATTTACAAATAATTTCCGATAAAGGATTAACAATGGGGCTCGTAGTTCACTTAAACTTGAAGAACAAAGAATTGGCGAATTGTACTGTTTGGATGCTTTGCATATATGTTTCTTAGACTATATAGAAGCAATATATACAATGATTTCAACCGTCTACCTCTTCCATTCATTGTTCTACTTGTCGAAAGTTACAAATAATTTCCGTCAAGGGATTAACAATGGGGATCGTAGTTTACTTAAACTTGAAGAACAAAAAATTGGCGAATGGTACTGTTTGGATGCTTTGCATATATGTTTCTTAGACTATATAGAAGCAATATATACAAAGATTTCAACCGTCTACCTTTTCCATTCTTTGTTCTTCTTGTCGAAAGTTACAAATAATTTCCGATAACGGATTAACCATTGGGGCTCATTGTTCACTTAAACTTGAAGAACAAAAAATTGGCGTTTTGTACTGTTTGGATGCTTTGCATATATGTTTCTTATACTATATAGAAGCAATATATACAAAGATTTCAATCGTCTACCTGTTCCATTCACTGTTCTACTTGTCGAAGATTGCAAATAATTTCCGATAATGGATTAACAATGGGGCTCATTGTTCACTTAAACTTGAAGAACAAAAAATTGCCGAATTGTACTGTTTGGATGCTTTGCATATATGTTTCGTAGACTATATAGAAGCAATATATACAAATATTTCAACCGTCTAACTGTTCCATTCATTGTTCTACTTGTCGAAAATTACAAATAATTTCCGATAAAGTATTAACCATTGGTGCTCATTGTTCACTTATACTTGAAGAACAAAAAATTGGCGTATGGTACTGTTTGGATGCTTTGCATATATGTTTCTTAGACTATATAGAAGCAATATATACAAAGATTTCATCCATCTACCTGTTCCATTCATTGTTCTACTTGTCGAAAGTTACAAATAATTTCCGATAACGGATTAACCATTGGGGCTCATTGTTCACTTAAACTTGAAGAACAAAAAATTGGCGAATTGTACTGTTTGGATGCTTTGCATATATGTTTCTTATACTATATAGAAGCAATATATACAAGGATTTCAACCGTCTACCTGTTCCATTCACTGTTCTACTTGTCGAAAGTTACAAATAATTTCCGTTAAGGGATTAACAATGGGGATCGTAGTTCACTTAAACTTGAAGAACAAAAAATTGGCGAATTGTACTGTTTGGATGCTTTGCGTACATGTTTTTTAGACTATATGGAAGCAATATATACAAAGATTTCAACCGTCTACGTGTTCCAATCATTGTTCTACTTGTCGAAATTTACAAATAATTTCCTTTAAAGGATTAACAATGGGGCTCGTTGTTCACTTAAACTTGAAGAACAAAAAAGTGGCGTATGGTACTGTTTGGATGCTTTGCATATATGTTTCTTAGACTATGAAGAAGCAATATATACATTGATTTCAACCGTCTACCTGTTCCATTCATTGTTCTACTTGTCGCAAGTTACAAATAATTTCCGTTAAAGTATTAACAATGGGGCTCGTAGTTCACTTAAACTTGAAGATCAAATAATTGGCGAATTGTACTGTTTGGATGATTTGCATATATGTTTCTTAGACTATATAGAAGCAATATATACAAAGATTTCAACCGTCTAACTTTTCCATTCATTGTTCTACTTGTCGAAATTTACAAATAATTTCCTTTAAAGGATTAACAATGGGGCTCGTAGTTCACTTAAACATCAAGAACAAAAAATTGGCGAATGGTACTGTTTGGATGCTTTGCTTATATGTTTCTTAGACTATATAGAAGCAAAATATACAAAGATTTCAACCATCTACCTGTTCCATTCATTGTTCTACTTGTCGAAATTTACATTTAATTTCCTTTAAATGATTAACAATGGGGCTCGTTTTTCACTTAAACTTGAAGAACAAAAAAGTGGCGAATGGTACTGTTTGGATGCTTTGCATATATGTTTCTTAGACTATAAGGAAGCAATATATACATTGATTTCAACCGTCTACCTGTTCCATTCATTGTTCTACTTGTCGCAAGTTACAAATAATTTCCGTTAAAGTATTAACAATGGGGCTCGTAGTTCACTTAAACTTGAAGATCAAATAATTGGCGAATTGTACTGTTTGGATGATTTGCATATATGTTTCTTAGACTATATAGAAGCAATATATACAAAGATTTCAACAGTCTACCTGTTCGATTCACTGTTCTACTTGTCGAAATTTACAAATAATTTCCTTTAAAGGATTAACAATGGGGCTCGTAGTTCACTTAAACTTGAAGTACAAAAAATTGGCGAATTGTACTGTTTGGATGCTTTGCATATATGTTTCTTATACTATATAGAAGCAATATATACAATGATTTCAACAGTCTACCTGTTCCATTCATTGTTCTACTTGTCGAAATTTACAAATAATTTCCGATAAAGGATTAACAATGGGGCTCGTAGTTCACTTAAACTTGAAGAACAAAAAATTGGCGAATTGTACTGTTTGGATGCTTTGCATATATGTTTCTTAGACTATATAGAAGCAATATATACAATGATTTCAACCGTCTACCTCTTCCATTCATTGTTCTACTTGTCGAAAGTTACAAATAATTTCCGTCAAGGGATTAACAATGGGGATCGTAGTTTACTTAAACTTGAAGAACAAAAAATTGGCGAATGGTACTGTTTGGATGCTTTGCATATATGTTTCTTAGACTATATAGAAGCAATATATACAAAGATTTCAACCGTCTACCTTTTCCATTCATTGTTCTACTTGTCGAAAGTTACAAATAATTTCCGATAACGGATTAACCATTGGGGCTCATTGTTCACTTAAACTTGAAGAACAAAAAATTGGCGAATTGTACTGTTAGGATGCTTTGCATATATGTTTCTTATACTATATAGAAGCAATATATACAAATATTTCAACCGTCTAACTGTTCCATTCATTGTTCTACTTGTCGAAAATTACAAATAATTTCCGATAAAGTATTAACCATTGGTGCTCATTGTTCACTTATACTTGAAGAACAAAAAATTGGCGTATGGTACTGTTTGGATGCTTTGCATATATGTTTCTTAGACTATATAGAAGCAATATATACAAAGATTTCATCCTTCTACCTGTTCCATTCATTGTTCTACTTGTCGAAAGTTACAAATAATTTCCGATAACGGATTAACCATTGGGGCTCATTGTTCACTTAAACTTGAAGAACAAAAAATTGGCGAATTGTACTGTTTGGATGCTTTGCATATATGTTTCTTATACTATATAGAAGCAATATATACAAAGATTTCAACCGTCTACATGTTCCATTCACTGTTCTACTTGTCGAAAGTTACAAATAATTTCCGTTAAGGGATTAACAATGGGGATCGTAGTTCACTTAAACTTGAAGAACAAAAAATTGGCGAATTGTACTGTTTGGATGCTTTGCGTACATGTTTTTTAGACTATATGGAAGCAATATATACAAAGATTTCAACCGTCTACGTGTTCCAATCATTGTTCTACTTGTCGAAATTTACAAATAATTTCCTTTAAAGGATTAACAATGGGGCTCGTTGTTCACTTAAACTTGAAGAACAAAAAAGTGGCGTATGGTACTGTTTGGATGCTTTGCATATATGTTTCTTAGACTATGAAGAAGCAATATATACATTGATTTCAACCGTCTACCTGTTCCATTCATTGTTCTACTTGTCGCAAGTTACAAATAATTTCCGTTAAATTATTAACAATGGGGCTCGTAGTTCACTTAAACTTGAAGATCAAATAATTGGCGAATTGTACTGTTTGGATGATTTGCATATATGTTTCTTAGACTATATAGAAGCAATATATACAAAGATTTCAACCGTCTACCTTTTCCATTCATTGTTCTACTTGTCGAAATTTACAAATAATTTCCTTTAAAGGATTAACAATGGGGCTCGTAGTTCACTTAAACATGAAGAACAAAAAATTGGCGAATGGTACTGTTTGGATGCTTTGCATATATGTTTCTTAGACTATATAGAAGCAATATATACAAAGATTTCAACCATCTACCTGTTCCATTCATTGTTCTACTTGTCGAAAGTTACAAATAATTTCCTTTAAAGGATTAACAATGGGGCTCGTTGTTCACTTAAACTTGAAGAACAATAAATTGGCGAATTGTGCTGTTTGGATGCTTTGCATATATGTTTCTTAGACTATATAGAAGCAATATATACAAAGATTTCAACCGTCTACCTGTTCCATTCATTGTTCTACTTGTCGAAAGTTACAATTAATTTCCGTTAAAGGATTAACAATGGGGCTCGTAGTTCACTTAAACTTGAAGTACAAAAAATTGGCGAATTGTACTGTTTGGATGCTTTGCATATATGTTTCTTAGACTATATAGAAGCAATATATACAAAGATTTCAACCGGCTACCTGTTCCATTCATTGTTCTACTTGTCGAAATTTACAAATAATTTCCGATAAAGGATTAACCATTGGGTCTCATTGTTCACTTAAACTTGAAGAACAAAAAATTGGCGAATTGTACTGTTTGGATGCTTTGCATATATGTTTCTTAGACTATATAGAAGCAATATATACAATAATTTCAACCGTCTACCTATTCCATTCATTGTTCTACTTGCCGAAATTTACAAATAATTTCCTTTAAAGGATTAACAATGGGGCTCGTAGTTCACTTAAACTTGAAGAGCAAAAAATTGGCGAATTGTGCTGTTTGGATGCTTTGCATATATGTTTCTTAGACTATATAGAAGCAATATATACAAAGATTTCAACCGTCTACCTCTTCCATTCATTGTTCTACTTGTCGAAAGTTACAATTAATTTCCGTTAAAGGATTAACAATGGGGCTCGTAGTTAACTTAAACTTGAAGAACAAAAATTTGGCGAATTGTACTGTTTGGATGCTTTGCATATATGTTTCTTAGATTATACAGAAGCAATATATACAAAGATTTCAACCGTCTACCTGTTCCATTCATTGTTCTACTTGTCGAAATTTACAAATAATTTCCGATAAAGGATTAACCATTGGGTCTCATTGTTCACTTAAACTTGAAGAACAAAAAATTGGCGAATTGTACTGTTTGGATGCTTTGCATATATGTTTCTTAGACTATATAGAAGCAATATATACAATAATTTCAACCGTCTACCTATTCCATTCATTGTTCTACTTGCCGAAATTTACAAATAATTTCCTTTAAAGGATTAACAATGGGGCTCGTAGTTCACTTAAACTTGAAGAGCAAAAAATTGTCGAATTGTACTGTTTGGATGCTTTGCATATATGTTTCTTAGACTATATAGAAGCAATATATACAATGATTTCAACCGTCTACCTGTTCCATTCATTGTTCTACTTGTCGAAAGTTACAAATAATTTCCGTTAAGGGATTAACAATGGGGATCGTAGTTTACTTAAACTTGAAGAACAAAAAATTGGCGTATTGTACTGTTTGGATGCTTTGCAAATATGTTTCTTAGACTATATAGAAGCAATATATACAATGATTTCAACCGTCTACCTGTTCCATTCATTGTTCTACTTGTCGAATGTTACAAATAATTTCCGTTAAGGAATTAACAATGGGGATCGTAGTTTACTTAAACTTGAAGTACAAAAAATTGGCGATTTGTACTGTTTGGATGCTTTGCATATATGTTTCTTAGACTATATAGAAGCAATATATACAAAGATTTCAACCGGCTACCTGTTCCATTCATTGTTCTACTTGGCGAAATTTACAAATAATTTCCGATAAAGGATTAAGCATTAGGGCTCATTGTTCACTTAAACTTGAAGAACAAAAAATTGGCGAATTGTACTGTTTGGATGCTTTGCATATATTTTTCTTAGACTATATAGAAGCAACATATACAAAGATTTCAACCGTCTACCTGTTCCATTCATTGTTCTACTTGTCGAAAGTTACAATTAATTTCCGTTAAAGGATTAACAATGGGGCTCGTAGTTCACTTAAACTTGAAGAACAAAAAATTGGCGAAGGGTACTGTTTGGATGCTTTGCATATATGTTTCTTAGACTATATAGAAGCAATATATACAATGATTTCAACCGTCTACATGATCCATTCATTGTTCTACTTGTCGAAATTTACAAATAATTTCCTTTAAAGGATTAACAATGGGGCTCGTAGTTCACTTAAACTTGAAGAACAAAAAATTGGCGAATTGTACTGTTTGGATGCTTTGCATATATGTTTCGTAGACTATATAGAAGCAATATATACAATTTTTTCAACCGTCTACATGATCCATTCATTGTTCTACTTGTCGAAATTTACAAATAATTTCCTTTAAAGGATTAACAATGGGGCTCGTAGTTCACTTAAACTTGAAGAACAAAAAATTGGCGAATTGTACTGTTTGGATGCATTGCATAGATGTTTCATAGACTATTTAGAAGCAATATATAGAAAGATTTCACCCGTCTACCTGTACTATTCATTGTTCTACTTCTAGAAAGTTACAAATAATTTCTATTTCATGATTATCAATGGGGCTCGCAGTTCACTTAAACTTGAAGATCAAAAAATTGGCGATTGTTACTGTTTAGATGCTTTGCATATATGTTTCTTAGATTATATAGAAGCAATATATACAAATATTTCAACCGTCTAACTGTTCCATTCATTGTTCTACTTGTCGAAAATTACAAATAATTTCCGATAAAGGATTAACCATTGGGGCTCATTGTTCACTTAAACTTGAAGAACAAAAAATTGGCGAATTGTACTGTTTGGATGCTTTGCATATATGTTTCTTAGACTATATAGAAGCAATATATACATTGATTTCAACCGTCTACCTGTTCCATTCATTGTTCTACTTGTCGCAAGTTACAAATAATTTCCGTTAAAGTATTAACAATGGGGCTCGTAGTTCACTTAAACTTGAAGATCAAATAATTGGCGAATTGTACTGTTTGGATGATTTGCATATATGTTTCGTAGACTTTATAGAAGCAATATATACAAAGATTTCAACCGTCTACCTGTTCCATTCATTGTTCTACTTGTCGAAAGTTACAAATAATTTCCGTTAAGGCATTAACAATGGGGATCGTAGTTTACTTAAACTTGAAGAACAAGAAATTGGCGAATTGTACTGTTTGGATGCTTTGCATATATGTTTCTTATTCTATATAAAAGCAATATATACAAATATTTCAACCGTCTATCTGTTCCATTCATTGTTCTACTTGTCGAAAATTACAAATAATTTCCGATAAAGGATTAACCATTGGGGCTCATTGTTCACTTAAACTTGAAGTACAAAAAATTGGCGAATTGTACTGTTTGGATGCTTTGCATATATGTTTCTTAGACTATATAGAAGCAATATATACAAAGATTTCAACCGGCTACCTGTTCCATTCATTGTTCTACTTGTCGAAATTTACAAATAATTTCCGATAATGGATTAACCATTGGGTCTCATTGTTCACTTAAACTTGAAGAACAAAAAATTGTCGAATTGTACTGTTTGGATGCTTTGCATATATGTTTCTTAGACTATATAGAAGCAATATATACAATGATTTCAACCGTCTACCTGTTCCATTCATTGTTCTACTTGTCGAAAGTTACAAATAATTTCCGTTAAGGGATTAACAATGGGGATCGTAGTTTACTTAAACTTGAAGAACAAAAAATTGGCGAATTGTACTGTTTGGATGCTTTGCATATATGTTTCTTAGACTATTTAGAAGCAATATATACAATGATTTCAACCGTCTACCTATTCCATTCATTGTTCTACTTGCCGAAATTTACAAATAATTTCCTTTAAAGGATTAACAATGGGGCTCGTAGTTCACTTAAACATGAAGAACAAAAAATTGGCGAATGGTACTGTTTGGATGCTTTGCATATATTTTTCTTAGACTATATAGAAGCAACATATACAAAGATTTCAACCGTCTACCTGTTCCATTCATTGTTCTACTTGTCGAAAGTTACAATTAATTTCCGTTAAAGGATTAACAATGGGGCTCGTAGTTCACTTAAACTTGAAGAACAAAAAATTGGCGAAGGGTACTGTTTGGATGCTTTGCATATATGTTTCTTAGACTATATAGAAGCAATATATACAAAGATTTCAACCGGCTACCTGTTCCATTCATTGTTCTACTTGGCGAAATTTACAAATAATTTCCGATAAAGGATTAAGCATTAGGGCTCATTGTTCACTTAAACTTGAAGAACAAAAAATTGGCGAATTGTACTGTTTGGATGCTTTGCATATATTTTTCTTAGACTATATAGAAGCAACATATACAAAGATTTCAACCGTCTACCTGTTCCATTCATTGTTCTACTTGTCGAAAGTTACAATTAATTTCCGTTAAAGGATTAACAATGGGGCTCGTAGTTCACTTAAACTTGAAGAACAAAAAATTGGCGAAGGGTACTGTTTGGATGCTTTGCATATATGTTTCTTAGACTATATAGAAGCAATATATACAATGATTTCAACCGTCTACATGATCCATTCATTGTTCTACTTGTCGAAATTTACAAATAATTTCCTTTAAAGGATTAACAATGGGGCTCGTAGTTCACTTAAACTTGAAGAACAAAAAATTGGCGAATTGTACTGTTTGGATGCTTTGCATATATGTTTCGTAGACTATATAGAAGCAATATATACAATTTTTTCAACCGTCTACATGATCCATTCATTGTTCTACTTGTCGAAATTTACAAATAATTTCCTTTAAAGGATTAACAATGGGGCTCGTAGTTCACTTAAACTTGAAGAACAAAAAATTGGCGAATTGTACTGTTTGGATGCATTGCATAGATGTTTCATAGACTATTTAGAAGCAATATATAGAAAGATTTCACCCGTCTACCTGTACTATTCATTGTTCTACTTCTAGAAAGTTACAAATAATTTCTATTTCATGATTATCAATGGGGCTCGCAGTTCACTTAAACTTGAAGATCAAAAAATTGGCGATTGTTACTGTTTAGATGCTTTGCATATATGTTTCTTAGATTATATAGAAGCAATATATACAAATATTTCAACCGTCTAACTGTTCCATTCATTGTTCTACTTGTCGAAAATTACAAATAATTTCCGATAAAGGATTAACCATTGGGGCTCATTGTTCACTTAAACTTGAAGAACAAAAAATTGGCGAATTGTACTGTTTGGATGCTTTGCATATATGTTTCTTAGACTATATAGAAGCAATATATACATTGATTTCAACCGTCTACCTGTTCCATTCATTGTTCTACTTGTCGCAAGTTACAAATAATTTCCGTTAAAGTATTAACAATGGGGCTCGTAGTTCACTTAAACTTGAAGATCAAATAATTGGCGAATTGTACTGTTTGGATGATTTGCATATATGTTTCGTAGACTTTATAGAAGCAATATATACAAAGATTTCAACCGTCTACCTGTTCCATTCATTGTTCTACTTGTCGAAAGTTACAAATAATTTCCGTTAAGGCATTAACAATGGGGATCGTAGTTTACTTAAACTTGAAGAACAAGAAATTGGCGAATTGTACTGTTTGGATGCTTTGCATATATGTTTCTTATTCTATATAAAAGCAATATATACAAATATTTCAACCGTCTATCTGTTCCATTCATTGTTCTACTTGTCGAAAATTACAAATAATTTCCGATAAAGGATTAACCATTGGGGCTCATTGTTCACTTAAACTTGAAGTACAAAAAATTGGCGAATTGTACTGTTTGGATGCTTTGCATATATGTTTCTTAGACTATATAGAAGCAATATATACAAAGATTTCAACCGGCTACCTGTTCCATTCATTGTTCTACTTGTCGAAATTTACAAATAATTTCCGATAATGGATTAACCATTGGGTCTCATTGTTCACTTAAACTTGAAGAACAAAAAATTGTCGAATTGTACTGTTTGGATGCTTTGCATATATGTTTCTTAGACTATATAGAAGCAATATATACAATGATTTCAACCGTCTACCTGTTCCATTCATTGTTCTACTTGTCGAAAGTTACAAATAATTTCCGTTAAGGGATTAACAATGGGGATCGTAGTTTACTTAAACTTGAAGAACAAAAAATTGGCGAATTGTACTGTTTGGATGCTTTGCATATATGTTTCTTAGACTATTTAGAAGCAATATATACAATGATTTCAACCGTCTACCTATTCCATTCATTGTTCTACTTGCCGAAATTTACAAATAATTTCCTTTAAAGGATTAACAATGGGGCTCGTAGTTCACTTAAACATGAAGAACAAAAAATTGGCGAATGGTACTGTTTGGATGCTTTGCATATATGTTTCTTAGACTATATAGAAGCAATATATACAAAGATTTCAACCGTCTACCTGTTCCATTCATTGTTCTACTTGTCGAAAGTTACAAATAATTTCCTTTAAAGGATTAACAATGGGGCTCGTTGTTCACTTAAACTTGAAGAACAATAAATTGGCGAATTGTGCTGTTTGGATGCTTTGCATATATGTTTCTTAGACTATATAGAAGCAATATATACAAAGATTTCAACCGTCTACCTCTTCCATTCATTGTTCTACTTGTCGAAAGTTACAATTAATTTCCGTTAAAGGATTAACAATGGGGCTCGTAGTTAACTTAAACTTGAAGAACAAAAATTTGGCGAATTGTACTGTTTGGATGCTTTGCATATATGTTTCTTAGATTATACAGAAGCAATATATACAAAGATTTCAACCGTCTACCTGTTCCATTCATTGTTCTATTTGTCGAAATTTACAAATAATTTCCTTTAAAGGTTTAACAAGGGGCTCGTTGTTCACTTAAACTTGAAGAACAATAAATTGGCGAATTGTACTGTTTGGATGCTTTGCATATATGTTTCTTAGACTATATAGAAGCAATCTATACAAAGATTTCAACCGTCTACGTGTTCCAATCATTGTTCTACTTGTAGAAAGTTACAATTAATTTCCGTTAAGGGACTAACAATGGGGCTCGTAGTTCACTTAAACTTGAAGAACAAGAAATTGGCGAATGGTACTGTTTGGATGCTTTGCATATATGTTTCTTAGACTATATAGAAGCAATATATACAATGATTTCAACCGTCTACCTGTTCCATTCATTGTTCTACTTGTCGAATGTTACAAATAATTTCCGTTAAGGGATTAACAATGGGGATCGTAGTTTACTTAAACTTGAAGAACAAAAAATTGGCGAATTGTACTGTTTGGATGCTTTGCATATATGTTTCTTAGACTATATAGAAGCAATATATACAATGATTTCAACCGTCTACCTGTTCCATTCATTGTTCTACTTGTCGAATGTTACAAATAATTTCCGTTAAGGAATTAACAATGGGGATCGTAGTTTACTTAAACTTGAAGTACAAAAAATTGGCGAATTGTACTGTTTGGATGCTTTGCATATATGTTTCTTAGACTATATAGAAGCAATATATACAAAGATTTCAACCGGCTACCTGTTCCATTCATTGTTCTACTTGGCGAAATTTACAAATAATTTCCGATAAAGGATTAACCATTAGGGCTCATTGTTCACTTAAACTTGAAGAACAAAAAATTTGCGAATTGTACTGTTTGGATGCTTTGCATATATTTTTCTTAGACTATATAGAAGCACTATATACAAAGATTTCAACCGTCTACCTGTTCCATTCATTGTTCTACTTGTCGAAAGTTACAATTAATTTCCGTTAAAGGATTAACAATGGGGTTCGTAGTTCAATTAAACTTGAAGTACAAAAAATTGGCGAATTGTACTGTTTGGATGCTTTGCATATATGTTTCTTAGACTATATAGAAGCAATATATACATTGATTTCAACCATCTACCTGTTCCATTCATTGTTCTATTGTCGCAAGTTACAAATAATTTCCGTTAAAGTATTAACAATGGGGCTCGTAGTTCACTTAAACTTGAAGAACAAAAAATTGGCGAAGGGTACTGTTTGGATGCTTTGCATATATGTTTCTTAGACTATATAGAAGCAATATATACAATGATTTCAACCGTCTACCTGTTCCATTCATTGTTCTACTTGTCGAAAGTTACAAATAATTTCCGTTAAGGGATTAACAATGGGGATCGTAGTTTACTTAAACTTGAAGAACAAAAAATTGGCGTATTGTACTGTTTGGATGCTTTGCATATATGTTTCTTAGACTATATAGAAGCAATATATACAATGATTTCAACCGTCTACCTGTTCCATTCATTGTTCTACTTGTCGAATGTTACAAATAATTTCCGTTAAGGAATTAACAATGGGGATCGTAGTTTACTTAAACTTGAAGTACAAAAAATTGGCGAATTGTACTGTTTGGATGCTTTGCATATATTTTTCTTAGACTATATAGAAGCACTATATACAAAGATTTCAACCGTCTACCTGTTCCATTCATTGTTCTACTTGTCGAAAGTTACAATTAATTTCCGTTAAAGGATTAACAATGGGGTTCGTAGTTCAATTAAACTTGAAGTACAAAAAATTGGCGAATTGTACTGTTTGGATGCTTTGCATATATGTTTCTTAGACTATATAGAAGCAATATATACATTGATTTCAACCATCTACCTGTTCCATTCATTGTTCTATTGTCGCAAGTTACAAATAATTTCCGTTAAAGTATTAACAATGGGGCTCGTAGTTCACTTAAACTTGAAGAACAAAAAATTGGCGAAGGGTACTGTTTGGATGCTTTGCATATATGTTTCTTAGACTATATAGAAGCAATATATACAATGATTTCAACCGTCTACCTGTTCCATTCATTGTTCTACTTGTCGAAAGTTACAAATAATTTCCGTTAAGGGATTAACAATGGGGATCGTAGTTTACTTAAACTTGAAGAACAAAAAATTGGCGTATTGTACTGTTTGGATGCTTTGCATATATGTTTCTTAGACTATATAGAAGCAATATATACAATGATTTCAACCGTCTACCTGTTCCATTCATTGTTCTACTTGTCGAATGTTACAAATAATTTCCGTTAAGGAATTAACAATGGGGATCGTAGTTTACTTAAACTTGAAGTACAAAAAATTGGCGAATTGTACTGTTTGGATGCTTTGCATATATGTTTCTTAGACTATATAGAAGCAATATATACAAAGATTTCAACCGTCTACCTGTTCCATTCACTGTTCTACTTGTTGAAAGTTACAAATAATTTCCGTTTAGGGATTAACAATGGGGCTCGTAGTTCACTTAAACTTCAAGAACAAGAAATTGGCGAATGGTACTGTTTGGATGCTTTGCATATATGTTTCTTTGACTATATAGAAGCAATATATACATTGATTTCAACCGACTACCTGTTCCATTCATTGTTCTACTTGTCGAAATTTACAAATAATTTCCGATAAAGGATTAACCATTGGGGCTCATTGTCCACTTAAACTTGAAGAACAAGAAATTGGCGAATTATACTGTTTGGATGCTTTGCATATATGTTTCTTAGACTATATAGAAGCAATATATACAAAGATTTCAACCGGCTACCTGTTCCATTCATTGTTCTACTTGTCGAAATTTACAAATAATTTCCGATAAAGGATTAACCATTAGGGCTCATTGTTCACTTAAACTTGAAGAACAAAAAATTGGCGAATTGTACTGTTTGGATGCTTTGCATATATTTTTCTTAGACTATATAGAAGCAATATATACAAAGATTTCAACCGTCTACCTGTTCCATTCATTGTTCTACTTGTCGAAAGTTACAATTAATTTCCGTTAAAGGATTAACAATGGGGTTCGTAGTTCAATTAAACTTGAAGTACAAAAAATTGGCGAATTGTACTGTTTGGATGCTTTGCATATATGTTTCTTAGACTATATAGAAGCAATATATACATTGATTTCAACCGTCTACCTGTTCCATTCATTGTTCTACTTGTCGCAAGTTACAAATAATTTCCGTTAAAGTATTAACAATGGGGCTCGTAGTTCACTTAAACTTGAAGAACAAAAAATTGGCGAAGGGTACTCTTTGGATGCTTTGCATATATGTTTCTTAGACTATATAGAAGCAATATATACAATGATTTCAACCGTCTACATGATCCATTCATTGTTCTACTTGTCGAAATTTACAAATAATTTCCTTTAAAGGATTAACAATGGGGCTCGTAGTTCACTTAAACTTGAAGAACAAAAAATTGGCGAATTGTACTGTTTGGATGCTTTGCATAGATGTTTCATAGACTATTTAGAAGCAATATATAGAAAGATTTCACCCGTCTACCTGTACTATTCATTGTTCTACTTCTAGAAAGTTACAAATAATTTCTATTTCATGATTATCAATGGGGCTCGCTGTTCACTTAAACTTGAAGATCAAAAAATTGGCGATTGTTACTGTTTAGATGCTTTGCATATATGTTTCTTAGATTATATAGAAGCAACATATACAAATATTTCAACCGTCTAACTGTTCCATTCATTGTTCTACTTGTCGAAAATTACAAATAATTTCCGATAAAGGATTAACCATTGGGGCTCATTGTTCACTTAAACTTGAAGAACAAAAAATTGGCGAATTGTACTGTTTGGATGCTTTGCATATATGTTTCTTAGATAATATAGAAGCAATATATACATTGATTTCAACCGTCTACCTGTTCCATTCATTGTTCTACTTGTCGCAAGTTACAAATAATTTCCGTTAAAGTATTAACAATGGGGCTCGTAGTTCACTTAAACTTGAAGATCAAATAATTGGCGAATTGTACTGTTTGGATGATTTGCATATATGTTTCTTAGACTTTATAGAAGCAATATATACAAAGATTTCAACCGTCTACCTGTTCCATTCATTGTTCTACTTGTCGAAAGTTACAAATAATTTCCGTTAAAGTATTAACAATGGGGCTCGTAGTTCACTTAAACTTGAAGATCAAATAATTGGCGAATTGTACTGTTTGGATGATTTGCATATATGTTTCTTAGACTTTATAGAAGCAATATATACAAAGATTTCAACCGTCTACCTGTTCCATTCATTGTTCTACTTGTCGAAAGTTACAAATAATTTCCGTTAAGGCATTAACAATGGGGATCGTAGTTTACTTAAACTTGAAGAACAAGAAATTGGCGAATTGTACTGTTTGGATGCTTTGCATATATGTTTCTTATTCTATATAGAAGCAATATATACAAATATTTCAACCGTCTATCTGTTCCATTCATTGTTCTACTTGTCGAATATTACAAATAATTTCTGTTAAGGGATTAACAATGGGGATCGTAGTTTAATTAAACTTGAAGAACAAAAAATTGGCGAATTGTACTGTTTGGATGCTTTGCATATATGTTTCTTAGACTATATAGAAGCAATATATACAATGATTTCAACCGTCTACCTTTTCCATTCATTGTTCTACTTGCCGAAATTTACAAATAATTTCCTTTAAAGGATTAACAATGGGGCTCGTAGTTCACTTAAACTTGAAGAGCAAAAAATTGTCGAATTGTACTGTTTGGATGCTTTGCATATATGTTTCTTAGATTATATAGAAGCAATATATACAAATATTTCAACCGTCTAACTGTTCCATTCATTGTTCTACTTGTCGAAAATTACAAATAATTTCCGATAAAGGATTAACCATTGGGGCTCATTGTTCACTTAAACTTGAAGAACAAAAAATTGGCGAATGGTACTGTTTGGATGCTTTGCGTACATGTTTCTTAGACTATATAGAAGCAATATATACAAAGATTTCAACCGTCTACCTTTTCCATTCATTGTTCAACTTGTCGAAAGTTACAAATAATTTCCGATAACGGATTAACCATTGGGGCTCATTGTTCACTTAAACTTGAAGAACAAAAAACTGGCGAATTGTACTGTTTGGATGCTTTGCATATATGTTTCTTAGACTATATAGAAGCAATATATACATTGATTTCAACCGTCTACCTGTTCCATTCATTGTTCTACTTGTCGCAAGTTACAAATAATTTCCGTTAAAGTATTAACAATGGGGCTCGTAGTTCACTTAAACTTGAAGAACAAAAAATTGGCGAAGGGTACTGTTTGGATGCTTTGCATATATGTTTCTTACACTATATAGAAGCAATATATACAATGATTTCAACCGTCTACATGATCCATTCATTGTTCTACTTGTCGAAATTTACAAATAATTTCCTTTAAAGGATTAACAATGGGGCTCGTAGTTCACTTAAACTTGAAGAACAAAAAATTGGCGTATTGTACTGTTTGGATGCTTTGCATATATGTTTCGTAGACTATATAGAAGCAATATATACATTGATTTCAACCGTCTACCTGTTCCATTCATTGTTCTACTTGTCGAAAATTACAAATAATTTCCGATAAAGGATTAACCATTGGGGCTCATTGTTCACTTAAACTTGAAGAACAAAAAATTGGCGAATTGTACTGTTTGGATGCTTTGCATATATGTTTCTTAGACTATATAGAAGCAATATATACATTGATTTCAACCGTCTACCTGTTCCATTCATTGTTCTACTTGTCGCAAGTTACAAATAATTTCCGTTAAAGTATTAACAATGGGGCTCGTAGTTCACTTAAACTTGAAGAGCAAAAAATTGTCGAATTGTACTGTTTGGATGCTTTGCATATATGTTTCTTAGATTATATAGAAGCAATATATACAAATATTTCAACCGTCTAACTGTTCCATTCATTGTTCTACTTGTCGAAAATTACAAATAATTTCCGATAAAGGATTAACCATTGGGGCTCATTGTTCACTTAAACTTGAAGAACAAAAAATTGGCGAATGGTACTGTTTGGATGCTTTGCGTACATGTTTCTTAGACTATATAGAAGCAATATATACAAAGATTTCAACCGTCTACCTTTTCCATTCATTGTTCAACTTGTCGAAAGTTAAAAATAATTTCCGATAACGGATTAACCATTGGAGCTCATTGTTCACTTAAACTTGAAGAACAAAAAACTGGCGAATTGTACTGTTTGGATGCTTTGCATATATGTTTCTTATACTATATAGAAGCAATATATACAAAGATTTCAACCGTCTACGTGTTCCAATCATTGTTCTACTTGTAGAAAGTTACAATTAATTTCCGTTAAGGGATTAACAATGGGGCTCGTAGTTCACTTAAACTTGAAGAACAAGAAATTGGCGAATGGTACTGTTTGGATGCTTTGCATATATGTTTCTTAGACTATATAGAAGCAATATATACAATGATTTCAACCGTCTACCTGTTCCATTCATTGTTCTACTTGTCGAATGTTACAAATAATTTCCGTTAAGGGATTAACAATGGGGATCGTAGTTTACTTAAACTTGAAGAACAAAAAATTGGCGAATTGTACTGTTTGGATGCTTTGCATATATGTTTCTTAGACTATATAGAAGCAATATATACAATAATTTCAACCGTCTACCTATTCCATTCATTGTTCTACTTGCCGAAATTTACAAATAATTTCCTTTAAAGGATTAACAATGGGGCTCGTAGTTCACTTAAACTTGAAGAGCAAAAAATTGTCGAATTGTACTGTTTGGATGCTTTGCATATATGTTTCTTAGACTATATAGAAGCAATATATACAATGATTTCAACCGTCTACCTGTTCCATTCATTGTTCTACTTGTCGAAAGTTACAAATAATTTCCGTTAAGGGATTAACAATGGGGATCGTAGTTTACTTAAACTTGAAGAACAAAAAATTGGCGTATTGTACTGTTTGGATGCTTTGCATATATGTTTCTTAGACTATATAGAAGCAATATATACAATGATTTCAACCGTCTACCTGTTCCATTCATTGTTCTACTTGTCGAAATTTACAAATAATTTCCTTTAAAGGATTAACAATGGGGCTCATTGTTCACTTAAACTTGTAGAACAAAAAATTGGCGAATGGTACTGTTTGGATGCTTTGCGTACATGTTTCTTAGACTATATGGAAGCAATATATACAAGGATTTCAACCGTCTACCTGTTCCATTCATTGTTCTACTTGTCGAAAATTACAAATAATTTCCGATAAAGGATTAATCATTGGGGCTCATTGTTCACTTAAACTTGAAGAACAAAAAATTGGCGAATTGTACTGTTTGGATGCTTTGCATATATGTTTCATAGACTATATAGAAGCAATATATACATTGATTTCAACCGTCTACCTGTTCCATTCATTGTTCTACTTGTCGCAAGTTACAAATAATTTCCGTTAAAGTATTAACAATGGGGCTCGTAGTTCACTTAAACTTGAAGAACAAAAAATTGGCGAAGGGTACTGTTTGGATGCTTTGCATATATGTTTCTTAGACTATATAGAAGCAATATATACATTGATTTCAACCGTCTACCTGTTCCATTCATTGTTCTACTTGTCGCAAGTTACAAATAATTTCCGTTAAAGTATTAACAATGGGGCTCGTAGTTCACTTAAACTTGAAGAACAAAAAATTGGCGAAGGGTACTGTTTGGATGCTTTGCATATATGTTTCTTAGACTATATAGAAGCAATATATACAATGATTTCAACCGTCTACATGATCCATTCATTGTTCTACTTGTCGAAATTTACAAATAATTTCCTTTAAAGGATTAACAATGGGGCTCGTAGTTCACTTAAACTTGAAGAACAAAAAATTGGCGATTTGTACTGTTTGGATGCTTTGCATATATGTTTCGTAGACTATATAGAAGCAATATATACAATTTTTTCAACCGTCTACATGATCCATTCATTGTTCTACTTGTCGAAATTTACAAATAATTTCCTTTAAAGGATTAACAATGGGGCTCGTAGTTCACTTAAACTTGAAGAACAAAAAATTGGCAAATTGTACTGTTTGGATGCTTTGCATAGATGTTTCATAGACTATTTAGAAGCAATATATAGAAAGATTTCACCCGTCTACCTGTACTATTCATTGTTCTACTTCTAGAAAGTTACAAATAATTTCCATTTCATGATTATCAATGGGGCTCGCTGTTCACTTAAACTTGAAGATCAAAAAATTGGCGATTGTTACTGTTTAGATGCTTTGCATATATGTTTCTTAGATTATATAGAAGCAATATATACAAATATTTCAACCGTCTAACTGTTCCATTCATTGTTCTACTTGTCGAAAATTACAAATAATTTCCGATAAAGGATTAACCATTGGGGCTCATTGTTCACTTAAACTTGAAGAACAAAAAATTGGCGAATTGTACTGTTTGGATGATTTGCATATATGTTTCTTAGACTATATAGAAGCAATATATACATTGATTTCAACCGTCTACCTGTTCCATTCATTGTTCTACTTGTCGCAAGTTACAAATAATTTCCGTTAAAGTATTAACAATGGGGCTCGTAGTTCACTTAAACTTGAAGATCAAATAATTGGCGAATTGTACTGTTTGGATGATTTGCATATATGTTTCTTAGACTTTATAGAAGCAATATATACAAAGATTTCAACCGTCTACCTGTTCCATTCATTGTTCTACTTGTCGAAAGTTACAAATAATTTCCGTTAAGGCATTAACAATGGGGATCGTAGTTTACTTAAACTTGAAGAACAAGAAATTGGCGAATTGTACTGTTTGGATGCTTTGCATATATGTTTCTTATTCTATATAGAAGCAATATATACAAATATTTCAACCGTCTATCTGTTCCATTCATTGTTCTACTTGTCGAATATTACAAATAATTTCAGTTAAGGGATTAACAATGGGGATCGTAGTTTACTTAAACTTGAGGAACAAAAAATTGGCGAATTGTACTGTTTGGATGCTTTGCATATATGTTTCTTAGACTATATAGAAGCAATATATACAATGATTTCAACCGTCTACCTATTCCATTCATTGTTCTACTTGCCGAAATTTACAAATAATTTCCTTTAAAGGATTAACAATGGGGCTCGTAGTTCACTTAAACTTGAAGAGCAAAAAATTGTCGAATTGTACTGTTTGGATGCTTTGCATATATGTTTCTTAGATTATATAGAAGCAATATATACAAATATTTCAACAGTCTAACTGTTCCATTCATTGTTCTACTTGTCGAAAATTACAAATAATTTCCGATAAAGGATTAACCATTGGGGCTCATTGTTCACTTAAACTTGAAGAACAAAAAATTGGCGAATGGTACTGTTTGGATGCTTTGCGTACATGTTTCTTAGACTATATAGAAGCAATATATACAAAGATTTCAACCGTCTACCTGTTCCATTCATTGTTCTACTTGTCGAAAGTTACAAATAATTTCCGTTAAGGGATTAACAATGGGGGTCGTAGTTTACTTAAACTTGAAGAACAAAAAATTGGCGTATTGTACTGTTTGGATGCTTTGCATATATGTTTCTTAGACTATATAGAAGCAATATATACAATGATTTCAACCGTCTACCTGTTCCATTCATTGTTCTACTTGTCGAAATTTACAAATAATTTCCTTTAAAGGATTAACAATGGGGCTCATTGTTCACTTAAACTTGTAGAACAAAAAATTGGCGAATGGTACTGTTTGGATGCTTTGCGTACATGTTTCTTAGACTATATGGAAGCAATATATACAAGGATTTCAACCGTCTACCTGTTCCATTCATTGTTCTACTTGTCGAAAATTACAAATAATTTCCGATAAAGGATTAACCATTGGGGCTCATTGTTCACTTAAACTTGAAGAACAAAAAATTGGCGTATTGTACTGTTTGGATGCTTTGCATATATGTTTCTTAGACTATATAGAAGCAATATATACAAAGATTTCAACCGTCTACGTGTTCCAATCATTGTTCTACTTGTCGAAATTTACAAATAATTTCCTTTAAAGGATTAACAATGGGGCTCGTTGTTCACTTAAACTTGAAGAACAAAAAAGTGGCGTATGGTACTGTTTGGATGCTTTGCATATATGTTTCTTAGACTATGAAGAAGCAATATATACATTGATTTCAACCGTCTACCTGTTCCATTCATTGTTCTACTTGTCGCAAGTTACAAATAATTTCCGTTAAATTATTAACAATGGGGCTCGTAGTTCACTTAAACTTGAAGATCAAATAATTGGCGAATTGTACTGTTTGGATGATTTGCATATATGTTTCTTAGACTATATAGAAGCAATATATACAAAGATTTCAACCGTCTACCTTTTCCATTCATTGTTCTACTTGTCGAAATTTACAAATAATTTCCTTTAAAGGATTAACAATGGGGCTCGTAGTTCACTTAAACATGAAGAACAAAAAATTGGCGAATGGTACTGTTTGGATGCTTTGCATATATGTTTCTTAGACTATATAGAAGCAATATATACAAAGATTTCAACCATCTACCTGTTCCATTCATTGTTCTACTTGTCGAAAGTTACAAATAATTTCCTTTAAAGGATTAACAATGGGGCTCGTTGTTCACTTAAACTTGAAGAACAATAAATTGGCGAATTGTGCTGTTTGGATGCTTTGCATATATGTTTCTTAGACTATATAGAAGCAATATATACAAAGATTTCAACCGTCTACCTGTTCCATTCATTGTTCTACTTGTCGAAAGTTACAATTAATTTCCGTTAAAGGATTAACAATGGGGCTCGTAGTTCACTTAAACTTGAAGTACAAAAAATTGGCGAATTGTACTGTTTGGATGCTTTGCATATATGTTTCGTAGACTATATAGAAGCAACATATACAAATATTTCAACCGTCTAACTGTTCCAATCATTGTTCTACTTGTCGAAAATTACAAATAATTTCCGATAAAGGATTAACCATTGGGGCTCATTGTTCACTTAAACTTGAAGAACAAAAAATTGGCGAATGGTACTGTTTGGATGCTTTGCATATATGTTTCTTAGACTATATAGAAGCAATATATACAAAGATTTCAACCGTCTACCTTTTCCATTCATTGTTCTTCTTGTCGAAAGTTACAAATAATTTCCGATAACGAATTAACCATTGGGGCTCATTGTTCACTTAAACTTGAAGAACAAAAAATTGGCGAATGGTACTGTTTGGATGCTTTGCATATATGTTTCTTAGACTATATAGAAGCAATAGATACAGAGATTTCAACCGTCTACCTTTTCCATTCATTGTTCTTCTTGTCGAAAGTTACAAATAATTTCCGATAACGGATTAACCATTGGGGCTCATTGTTCACTTAAACTTGAAGAACAAAAAATTGGCGAATGGTACTGTTTGGATGCTTTGCATATATGTTTCTTAGACTATATAGAAGCAATATATACAAAGATTTCAACCGTTTACCTTTTCCATTCATTGTTCTTCTTGTCGAAAGTTACAAATAATTTCCGATAACGGATTAACCATTGGGGCTCATTGTTCACTTAAACTTGAAGAACAAAAAATTGGCGAATTGTACTGTTTGGATGCTTTGCATATATGTTTCTTATACTATATAGAAGCAATATATACAAAGATTTCAATCGTCTACCTGTTCCATTCACTGTTCTACTTGTCGAAGATTACAAATAATTTCCGATAATGGATTAACAATGGGGCTCATTGTTCACTTAAACTTGAAGAACAAAAAATTGCCGAATTGTACTGTTTGGATGCTTTGCATATATGTTTCGTAGACTATATAGAAGCAATATATACAAATATTTCAACCGTCTAACTGTTCCATTCATTGTTCTACTAGTCGAAAAATACAAATAATTTCCGATAATGGATTAACCATTGGTGCTCATTGTTCACTTATACTTGAAGAACAAAAAATTGGCGAATGGTACTGTTTGGATGCTTTGCATATATGTTTCTTAGACTATATAGAAGCAATATATACAAAGATTTCAACCGTCTACCTTTTCCATTCATTGTTCTACTTGTCAAAAGTTACAAATAATTTCCGATAACGGATTAACCATTGGGGCTCATTGTTCACTTAAACTTGAAGAACAAAAAATTGGCGAATGGTACTGTTTGGATGCTTTGCGTACATGTTTCTTAGACTATATAGAAGCAATATATACAAAGATTTCAACCGTCTACCTGTTCCATTCATTGTTCTACTTGTCGAAAGTTACAAATAATTTCCGTTAAGGGATTAACAATGGGGGTCGTAGTTTACTTAAACTTGAAGAACAAAAAATTGGCGTATTGTACTGTTTGGATGCTTTGCATATATGTTTCTTAGACTATATAGAAGCAATATATACAATGATTTCAACCGTCTACCTGTTCCATTCATTGTTCTACTTGTCGAAATTTACAAATAATTTCCTTTAAAGGATTAACAATGGGGCTCATTGTTCACTTAAACTTGTAGAACAAAAAATTGGCGAATGGTACTGTTTGGATGCTTTGCGTACATGTTTCTTAGACTATATGGAAGCAATATATACAAGGATTTCAACCGTCTACCTGTTCCATTCATTGTTCTACTTGTCGAAAATTACAAATAATTTCCGATAAAGGATTAACCATTGGGGCTCATTGTTCACTTAAACTTGAAGAACAAAAAATTGGCGTATTGTACTGTTTGGATGCTTTGCATATATGTTTCTTAGACTATATAGAAGCAATATATACAAAGATTTCAACCGTCTACGTGTTCCAATCATTGTTCTACTTGTCGAAATTTACAAATAATTTCCTTTAAAGGATTAACAATGGGGCTCGTTGTTCACTTAAACTTGAAGAACAAAAAAGTGGCGTATGGTACTGTTTGGATGCTTTGCATATATGTTTCTTAGACTATGAAGAAGCAATATATACATTGATTTCAACCGTCTACCTGTTCCATTCATTGTTCTACTTGTCGCAAGTTACAAATAATTTCCGTTAAATTATTAACAATGGGGCTCGTAGTTCACTTAAACTTGAAGATCAAATAATTGGCGAATTGTACTGTTTGGATGATTTGCATATATGTTTCTTAGACTATATAGAAGCAATATATACAAAGATTTCAACCGTCTACCTTTTCCATTCATTGTTCTACTTGTCGAAATTTACAAATAATTTCCTTTAAAGGATTAACAATGGGGCTCGTAGTTCACTTAAACATGAAGAACAAAAAATTGGCGAATGGTACTGTTTGGATGCTTTGCATATATGTTTCTTAGACTATATAGAAGCAATATATACAAAGATTTCAACCATCTACCTGTTCCATTCATTGTTCTACTTGTCGAAAGTTACAAATAATTTCCTTTAAAGGATTAACAATGGGGCTCGTTGTTCACTTAAACTTGAAGAACAATAAATTGGCGAATTGTGCTGTTTGGATGCTTTGCATATATGTTTCTTAGACTATATAGAAGCAATATATACAAAGATTTCAACCGTCTACCTGTTCCATTCATTGTTCTACTTGTCGAAAGTTACAATTAATTTCCGTTAAAGGATTAACAATGGGGCTCGTAGTTCACTTAAACTTGAAGTACAAAAAATTGGCGAATTGTACTGTTTGGATGCTTTGCATATATGTTTCGTAGACTATATAGAAGCAACATATACAAATATTTCAACCGTCTAACTGTTCCAATCATTGTTCTACTTGTCGAAAATTACAAATAATTTCCGATAAAGGATTAACCATTGGGGCTCATTGTTCACTTAAACTTGAAGAACAAAAAATTGGCGAATGGTACTGTTTGGATGCTTTGCATATATGTTTCTTAGACTATATAGAAGCAATATATACAAAGATTTCAACCGTCTACCTTTTCCATTCATTGTTCTTCTTGTCGAAAGTTACAAATAATTTCCGATAACGAATTAACCATTGGGGCTCATTGTTCACTTAAACTTGAAGAACAAAAAATTGGCGAATGGTACTGTTTGGATGCTTTGCATATATGTTTCTTAGACTATATAGAAGCAATAGATACAGAGATTTCAACCGTCTACCTTTTCCATTCATTGTTCTTCTTGTCGAAAGTTACAAATAATTTCCGATAACGGATTAACCATTGGGGCTCATTGTTCACTTAAACTTGAAGAACAAAAAATTGGCGAATGGTACTGTTTGGATGCTTTGCATATATGTTTCTTAGACTATATAGAAGCAATATATACAAAGATTTCAACCGTTTACCTTTTCCATTCATTGTTCTTCTTGTCGAAAGTTACAAATAATTTCCGATAACGGATTAACCATTGGGGCTCATTGTTCACTTAAACTTGAAGAACAAAAAATTGGCGAATTGTACTGTTTGGATGCTTTGCATATATGTTTCTTATACTATATAGAAGCAATATATACAAAGATTTCAATCGTCTACCTGTTCCATTCACTGTTCTACTTGTCGAAGATTACAAATAATTTCCGATAATGGATTAACAATGGGGCTCATTGTTCACTTAAACTTGAAGAACAAAAAATTGCCGAATTGTACTGTTTGGATGCTTTGCATATATGTTTCGTAGACTATATAGAAGCAATATATACAAATATTTCAACCGTCTAACTGTTCCATTCATTGTTCTACTAGTCGAAAAATACAAATAATTTCCGATAATGGATTAACCATTGGTGCTCATTGTTCACTTATACTTGAAGAACAAAAAATTGGCGAATGGTACTGTTTGGATGCTTTGCATATATGTTTCTTAGACTATATAGAAGCAATATATACAAAGATTTCAACCGTCTACCTTTTCCATTCATTGTTCTACTTGTCAAAAGTTACAAATAATTTCCGATAACGGATTAACCATTGGGGCTCATTGTTCACTTAAACTTGAAGAACAAAAAATTGGCGAATTGTACTGTTTGGATGCTTTGCATATATGTTTCTTATACTATATAGAAGCAATATATACAATGATTTCAACCGTCTACCTGTTCCATTCACTGTTCTACTTGTCGAAAGTTACAAATAATTTCCGTTAAGGGATTAACAATGGGGATCGTAGTTCACTTAAACTTGAAGAACAAAAAATTGGAGAATTGTACTGTTTGGATGCTTTGCATATATGTTTCTTATACTATATAGAAGCAATATATACAAAGATTTCAAACGTCTACCAGTTCCATTCACTGTTCTACTTGTCGAAAGTTACAAATAATTTCCGTTAAGGGATTAACAATGGGGATCGTAGTTTACTTAAACTTGAAGAACAAAAAATTGGCGAATTGTACTGTTTGGATGCTTTGCATAAATGTTTCTTAGACTATATAGAAGCAATATATACAATGATTTCAACAGTCTACCTGTTCCATTCATTGTTCTACTTGTCGAAAGTTACAAATAATTTCCTTTAAAGGATTAACAATGGAGCTCGCAGTTCACTTAAACTTGAAGAACAAAAAATTGGCGAATGGTACTGTTTGGATGCTTTGCATATATGTTTCTTAGACTATATAGAAGCAATATATACAATGATTTCAACCGTCTACCTGTTCCATTCATTGTTCTACTTGTCGAAATTTACAAATAATTTCCTTTAAAGGATTAACAATGGGGCTCATTGTTCACTTAAACTTGTAGAACAAAAAATTGGCGAATGGTACTGTTTGGATGCTTTGCGTACATGTTTCTTAGACTATATGGAAGCAATATATACAAGGATTTCAACCGTCTACCTGTTCCATTCATTGTTCTACTTGTCGAAAATTACAAATAATTTCCGATAAAGGATTAACCATTGGGGCTCATTGTTCACTTAAACTTGAAGAACAAAAAATTGGCGTATTGTACTGTTTGGATGCTTTGCATATATGTTTCTTAGACTATATAGAAGCAATATATATAAAGATTTCAACCGTCTACGTGTTCCAATCATTGTTCTACTTGTCGAAATTTACAAATAATTTCCTTTAAAGGATTAACAATGGGGCTCGTTGTTCACTTAAACTTGAAGAACAAAAAAGTGGCGTATGGTACTGTTTGGATGCTTTGCATATATGTTTCTTAGACTATGAAGAAGCAATATATACATTGATTTCAACCGTCTACCTGTTCCATTCATTGTTCTACTTGTCGCAAGTTACAAATAATTTCCGTTAAATTATTAACAATGGGGCTCGTAGTTCACTTAAACTTGAAGATCAAATAATTGGCGAATTGTACTGTTTGGATGATTTGCATATATGTTTCTTAGACTATATAGAAGCAATATATACAAAGATTTCAACCGTCTACCTTTTCCATTCATTGTTCTACTTGTCGAAATTTACAAATAATTTCCTTTAAAGGATTAACAATGGGGCTTGTAGTTCACTTAAACATGAAGAACAAAAAATTGGCGAATGGTACTGTTTGGATGCTTTGCACATATGTTTCTTAGACTATATAGAAGCAATATATACAAAGATTTCAACCATCTACCTGTTCCATTCATTGTTCTACTTGTCGAAAGTTACAAATAATTTCCTTTAAAGGATTAACAATGGGGCTCGTTGTTCACTTAAACTTGAAGAACAATAAATTGGCGAATTGTGCTGTTTGGATGCTTTGCATATATGTTTCTTAGACTATATAGAAGCAATATATACAAAGATTTCAACCGTCTACCTGTTCCATTCATTGTTCTACTTGTCGAAAGTTACAATTAATTTCCGTTAAAGGATTAACAATGGGGCTCGTAGTTCACTTAAACTTGAAGTACAAAAAATTGGCGAATTGTACTGTTTGGATGCTTTGCATATATGTTTCGTAGACTATATAGAAGCAACATATACAAATATTTCAACCGTCTAACTGTTCCAATCATTGTTCTACTTGTCGAAAATTACAAATAATTTCCGATAAAGGATTAACCATTGGGGCTCATTGTTCACTTAAACTTGAAGAACAAAAAATTGGCGAATGGTACTGTTTGGATGCTTTGCATATATGTTTCTTAGACTATATAGAAGCAATATATCCAAAGATTTCAACCGTCTACCTTTTCCATTCATTGTTCTTCTTGTCGAAAGTTACAAATAATTTCCGATAACGAATTAACCATTGGGGCTCATTGTTTTACTTAAACTTGAAGAACAAAAAATTGGCGAATGGTACTGTTTGGATGCTTTGCATATATGTTTCTTAGACTATATAGAAGCAATAGATACAGAGATTTCAACCGTCTACCTTTTCCATTCATTGTTCTTCTTGTCGAAAGTTACAAATAATTGCCGATAACGGATTAACCATTGGGGCTCATTGTTCACTCAAACTTGAAGAACAAAAAATTGGCGAATGGTACTGTTTGGATGCTTTGCATATATGTTTCTTAGACTATATAGAAGCAATATATACAAAGATTTCAACCGTTTACCTTTTCCATTCATTGTTCTTCTTGTCGAAAGTTACAAATAATTTCCGATAACGGATTAACCATTGGGGCTCATTGTTCACTTAAACTTGAAGAACAAAAAATTGGCGAATTGTACTGTTTGGATGCTTTGCATATATGTTTCTTATACTATATAGAAGCAATATATACAAAGATTTCAATCGTCTACCTGTTCCATTCACTGTTCTACTTGTCGAAGATTACAAATAATTTCCGATAATGGATTAACAATGGGGCTCATTGTTCACTTAAACTTGAAGAACAAAAAATTGCCGAATTGTACTGTTTGGATGCTTTGCATATATGTTTCGTAGACTATATAGAAGCAATATATACAAATATTTCAACCGTCTAACTGTTCCATTCATTGTTCTACTAGTCGAAAAATACAAATAATTTCCGATAATGGATTAACCATTGGTGCTCATTGTTCACTTATACTTGAAGAACAAAAAATTGGCGAATGGTACTGTTTGGATGCTTTGCATATATGTTTCTTAGACTATATAGAAGCAATATATACAAAGATTTCAACCGTCTACCTTTTCCATTCATTGTTCTACTTGTCAAAAGTTACAAATAATTTCCGATAACGGATTAACCATTGGGGCTCATTGTTCACTTAAACTTGAAGAACAAAAAATTGGCGAATTGTACTGTTTGGATGCTTTGCATATATGTTTCTTATACTATATAGAAGCAATATATACAATGATTTCAACCGTCTACCTGTTCCATTCACTGTTCTACTTGTCGAAAGTTACAAATAATTTCCGTTAAGGGATTAACAATGGGGATCGTAGTTCACTTAAACTTGAAGAACAAAAAATTGGAGAATTGTACTGTTTGGATGCTTTGCATATATGTTTCTTATACTATATAGAAGCAATATATACAAAGATTTCAAACGTCTACCAGTTCCATTCACTGTTCTACTTGTCGAAAGTTACAAATAATTTCCGCTAAGGGATTAACAATGGGGATCGTAGTTTACTTAAACTTGAAGAACAAAAAATTGGCGAATTGTACTGTTTGGATGCTTTGCATAAATGTTTCTTAGACTATATAGAAGCAATATATACAATGATTTCAACAGTCTACCTGTTCCATTCATTGTTCTACTTGTCGAAAGTTACAAATAATTTCCTTTAAAGGATTAACAATGGAGCTCGCAGTTCACTTAAACTTGAAGAACAAAAAATTGGCGAATGGTACTGTTTGGATGCTTTGCATATATGTTTCTTATTCTATATAGAAGCAATAGATACAAAGATTTCAACCGTCTACCTGTTCCATTCAATGTTCTACTTGTACAAAGTTACAATTAATTTCCGTTAAAGGATTAACAATGGGGCTCGTAGTTCACTTAAACTTGAAGAACAAAAAATTGGCGAATGGTACTGTTTGGATGCTTTGCATATATGTTTCTTAGACTATATAGAAGCAATATATACAAAGATTTCAACCGTCTACCTGTTCCATTCACTGTTCTACTTGTCGAAAGTTACAAATAATTTCCGTTAAGGGATTAACAATGGGGATCGTAGTTCACTTAAACTTGAAGAACAAAAAATTGGCGAATTGTACTGTTTGGATGCTTTGCATATATGTTTCTTAGACTATATAGAAGCAATAGATACAAAGATTTCAACCGTCTACCTTTTCCATTCATTGTTCTTCTTGTCGAAAGTTACAAATAATTTCCGATAACGGATTAACCATTGGGGCTCATTGTTCACTTAAACTTGAAGAACAAAAAATTGGCGAATTGTACTGTTTGGATGCTTTGCATATATGTTTCTTATACTATATAGAAGCAATATATACAAAGATTTCAATCGTCTACGTGTTCCAATCATTGTTCTACTTGTCGAAATTTACAGATAATTTCCTTTAAAGGATTAACAATGGGGCTCGTTGTTCACTTAAACTTGAAGAACAAAAAAGTGGCGAATGGTACTGTTTGGATGCTTTGCATATATGTTTCTTAGACTATAAGAAAGCAATATATACATTGATTTCAACCGTCTGCCTGTTCCATTCATTGTTCTACTTGTCGAAAGTTACAAATAATTTCCGATAAAGGATTAACCATTGGGGCTCATTGTTCACTTAAACTTGAAGAACAAAAAATTGGCGAATGGTACTGTTTGGATGCTTTGCATATATGTTTCTTAGACTATATAGAAGCAATAGATACAAAGATTTCAACCGTCTACCTTTTCCATTCATTGTTCTTCTTGTCGAAAGTTACAAATAATTTCCGATAACGGATTAACCATTGGGGCTCATTGTTCACTTAAACTTGAAGAACAAAAAATTGGCGAATTGTACTGTTTGGATGCTTTGCATATATGTTTCTTATACTATATAGAAGCAATATATACAAAGATTTCAATCGTCTACCTGTTCCATTCACTGTTCTACTTGTCGAAAATTACAAATAATTTCCGATAACGGATTAACAATGGGGCTCATTGTTCACTTAAACTTGAAGAACAAAAAATTGGCTAATTGTACTGTTTGGATGCTTTGCATATATGTTTCGTAGACTATATAGAAGCAATATATACAAATATTTCAACCGTCTAACTGTTCCATTCATTGTTCTACTTGACGCAAATTACAAATAATTTCCGATAAAGTATTAACCATTGGTGCTCATTGTTCACTTAAACTTGAAGAACAAAAAATTGGCGAATGGTACTGTTTGGATGCTTTGCATATATGTTTCATAGACTATATAGAAGCAATATATACAAAGATTTCAACCATCTACCTGTTCCATTCATTGTTCTACTTGTCGAAAGTTACAAATAATTTCCGATAACGGATTAACCATTGGGGCTCATTGTTCACTTAAACTTGAAGAACAAAAAATTGGCGAATTGTACTGTTTGGATGCTTTGCATATATGTTTCTTATACTATATAGAAGCAATATATACAAAGATTTCAACCGTCTACCTGTTCCATTCACTGTTCTACTTGTCGAAAGTTACAAATAATTTCCGTTAAGGGATTAACAATGGGGATCGTAGTTCACTTAAACTTGAAGAACAAAAAATTGGCGAATTGTACTGTTTGGATGCTTTGCATATATGTTTCTTAGACTATTTAGAAGCAATATATACAATGATTTCAACCGTCTACCTATTCCATTCATTGTTCTACTTGTCGAAAGTTACAAATAATTTCCTTTAAAGGATTAACAATGGGGCTCGTTGTTCACTTAAACTTGAAGAACAATAAATTGGCGAATTGTACTGTTTGGATGCTTTGCATATATGTTTCGTAGACTATATAGAAGCAATATATACAATAATTTCAACAGTCTACCTGTTCCATTCATTGTTCTACTTGTCGAAAATTACAAATAATTTCCGATAAAGGATTAACCATTGGGGCTCATTGTTCACTTAAACTTGAAGAACAAAAAATTGGCGAATGGTACTGTTTGGATGCTTTGCATATATGTTTCTTAGACTATATAGAAGCAATATATACAAAGATTTCAACCGTCTACCTTTTCCATTCATTGTTCTTCTTGTCGAAAGTTACAAATAATTTCCTTTAAAGGATTAACAATGCGGCTCGTAGTTCACTTAAACATGAAGAACAAAAAATTGGCGTATGGTACTGTTTGGATGCTTTGCATATATGTTTCTTAGACTATATAGAAGCAATATATACAAAGATTTCAACCGGCTACCTGTTCCATTCATTGTTCTACTTGCCGAAATTTACAAATAATTTCCTTTAAAGGATTAACAATGCGGCTCGTAGTTCACTTAAACATGAAGAACAAAAAATTGGCGTATGGTACTGTTTGGATGCTTTGCATATATGTTTCTTAGACTATATAGAAGCAATATATACAAAGATTTTAACCGTCTACCTGTTCCATTCATTGTTCTACTTGTCGAAAATTACAAATAATTTCCGATAATGGATTAACAATGGGGCTCATTGTTCACTTAAACTTGAAGAACAAAAAATTGGCGAATTGTGCTGTTTGGATGCTTTGCATATATGTTTCGTAGACTATATAGAAGCAATATATACAAATATTTCAACCGTCTAACTGTTCCATTCATTGTTCTACTTGTCGAAAAATACAAATAATTTCCGTTAAGGGATTAACAATGGGGATCGTAGTTTACTTAAACTTGAAGAACAAGAAATTGGCGAATTGTACTGTTTGGATGATTTGCATATATGTTTCTTAGACTATATAGAAGCAATATATACAATGATTTCAACCGTCTACCTATTCCATTCATTGTTCTACTTGCCGAAATTTACAAATAATTTCCTTTAAAGGATTAACAATGCGGCTCGTAGTTCACTTAAACATGAAGAACAAAAAATTGGCGTATGGTACTGTTTGGATGCTTTGCATATATGTTTCTTAGACTATATAGAAGCAATATATACAAAGATTTTAACCGTCTACCTGTTCCATTCATTGTTCTACTTGTCGAAAGTTACAAATAATTTCCTTTAAAGGATTAACAATGGGGCTCGTTGTTCACTTAAACTTGAAGAACAATAAATTGGCGAATTGTGCTGTTTGGATGCTTTGCATATATGTTTCTTAGACTATATAGAAGCAATATATACAAAGATTTCAACCGTCTACCTGTTCCATTCATTGTTCTACTTGTCGAAAGTTACAATTAATTTCCGTTAAAGGATTAACAATGGGGCTCGTAGTTCACTTAAACTTGAAGTACAAAAAATTGGCGAATTGTACTGTTTGGATGCTTTGCATATATGTTTCTTAGACTATATAGAAGCAATATATACAAAGATTTCAACCGGCTACCTGTTCCATTCATTGTTCTACTTGTCGAAATTTACAAATAATTTCCGATAAAGGATTAACCATTGGGTCTCATTGTTCACTTAAACTTGAAGAACAAAAAATTGTCGAATTGTACTGTTTGGATGCTTTGCATATATGTTTCTTAGACTATATAGAAGCAATATATACAATGATTTCAACCGTCTACCTGTTCCATTCATTGTTCTACTTGTCGAATGTTACAAATAATTTCCGTTAAGGATTTAACAATGGGGATCGTAGTTTACTTAAACTTGAAGTACAAAAAATTGGCGAATTGTACTGTTTGGATGCTTTGCATATATGTTTCTTAGACTATATAGAAGCAATATATACAAAGATTTCAACCGTCTACCTGTTCCATTCACTGTTCTACTTGTTGAAAGTTACAAATAATTTCCGTTTAGGGATTAACAATGGGGCTCGTAGTTCACTTAAACTTCAAGAACAAGAAATTGGCGAATGGTACTGTTTGGATGCTTTGCATATATGTTTCTTTGACTATATAGAAGCAATATATACATTGATTTCAACCGACTACCTGTTCCATTCATTGTTCTACTTGTCGAAATTTACAAATAATTTCCGATAAAGGATTAACCATTGGGGCTCATTGTCCACTTAAACTTGAAGAACAAAAAATTGGCGAATTATACTGTTTGGATGCTTTGCATATATGTTTCTTAGACTATATAGAAGCAATATATACAAAGATTTCAACCGGCTACCTGTTCCATTCATTGTTCTACTTGGCGAAATTTACAAATAATTTCCGATAAAGGATTAACCATTAGGGCTCATTGTTCACTTAAACTTGAAGAACAAAAAATTGGCGAATTGTACTGTTTGGATGCTTTGCATATATTTTTCTTAGACTATATAGAAGCAATATATACAAAGATTTCAACCGTCTACCTGTTCCATTCATTGTTCTACTTGTCGAAAGTTACAATTAATTTCCGTTAAAGGATTAACAATGGGGTTCGTAGTTCAATTAAACTTGAAGTACAAAAAATTGGCGAATTGTACTGTTTGGATGCTTTGCATATATGTTTCTTAGACTATATAGAAGCAATATATACAAAGATTTCAACCGTCTACCTGTTCCATTCATTGTTCTACTTGTCGAAAGTTACAATTAATTTCCGTTAAAGGATTAACAATGGGGTTCGTAGTTCAATTAAACTTGAAGTACAAAAAATTGGCGAATTGTACTGTTTGGATGCTTTGCATATATGTTTCTTAGACTATATAGAAGCAATATATACATTGATTTCAACCATCTACCTGTTCCATTCATTGTTCTACTTGTCGCAAGTTACAAATAATTTCCGTTAAAGTATTAACAATGGGGCTCGTAGTTCACTTAAACTTGAAGAACAAAAAATTGGCGAAGGGTACTGTTTGGATGCTTTGCATATATGTTTCTTAGACTATATAGAAGCAATATATACAATGATTTCAACCGTCTACCTGTTCCATTCATTGTTCTACTTGTCGAAAGTTACAAATAATTTCCGTTAAGGGATTAACAATGGGGATCGTAGATTACTTAAACTTGAAGAACAAAAAATTGGCGTATTGTACTGTTTGGATGCTTTGCATATATGTTTCTTAGACTATATAGAAGCAATATATACAATGATTTCAACCGTCTACCTGTTCCATTCATTGTTCTACTTGTCGAATGTTACAAATAATTTCCGTTAAGGATTTAACAATGGGGATCGTAGTTTACTTAAACTTGAAGTACAAAAAATTGGCGAATTGTACTGTTTGGATGCTTTGCATATATGTTTCTTAGACTATATAGAAGCAATATATACAAAGATTTCAACCGTCTACCTGTTCCATTCACTGTTCTACTTGTTGAAAGTTACAAATAATTTCCGTTTAGGGATTAACAATGGGGCTCGTAGTTCACTTAAACTTCAAGAACAAGAAATTGGCGAATGGTACTGTTTGGATGCTTTGCATATATGTTTCTTTGACTATATAGAAGCAATATATACATTGATTTCAACCGACTACCTGTTCCATTCATTGTTCTACTTGTCGAAATTTACAAATAATTTCCGATAAAGGATTAACCATTGGGGCTCATTGTCCACTTAAACTTGAAGAACAAAAAATTGGCGAATTATACTGTTTGGATGCTTTGCATATATGTTTCTTAGACTATATAGAAGCAATATATACAAAGATTTCAACCGGCTACCTGTTCCATTCATTGTTCTACTTGGCGAAATTTACAAATAATTTCCGATAAAGGATTAACCATTAGGGCTCATTGTTCACTTAAACTTGAAGAACAAAAAATTGGCGAATTGTACTGTTTGGATGCTTTGCATATATTTTTCTTAGACTATATAGAAGCAATATATACAAAGATTTCAACCGTCTACCTGTTCCATTCATTGTTCTACTTGTCGAAAGTTACAATTAATTTCCGTTAAAGGATTAACAATGGGGTTCGTAGTTCAATTAAACTTGAAGTACAAAAAATTGGCGAATTGTACTGTTTGGATGCTTTGCATATATGTTTCTTAGACTATATAGAAGCAATATATACAAAGATTTCAACCGTCTACCTGTTCCATTCATTGTTCTACTTGTCGAAAGTTACAATTAATTTCCGTTAAAGGATTAACAATGGGGTTCGTAGTTCAATTAAACTTGAAGTACAAAAAATTGGCGAATTGTACTGTTTGGATGCTTTGCATATATGTTTCTTAGACTATATAGAAGCAATATATACATTGATTTCAACCGTCTACCTGTTCCATTCATTGTTCTACTTGTCGCAAGTTACAAATAATTTCCGTTAAAGTATTAACAATGGGGCTCGTAGTTCACTTAAACTTGAAGAACAAAAAATTGGCGAAGGGTACTCTTTGGATGCTTTGCATATATGTTTCTTAGACTATACAGAAGCAATATATACAATGATTTCAACCGTCTACATGATCCATTCATTGTTCTACTTGTCGAAATTTACAAATAATTTCCTTTAAAGGATTAACAATGGGGCTCGTAGTTCACTTAAACTTGAAGAACAAAAAATTGGCGAATTGTACTGTTTGTTCTACTTCTAGAAAGTTACAAATAATTTCTATTTCATGATTATCAATGGGGCTCGCTGTTCACTTAAACTTGAAGATCAAAAAATTGGCGATTGTTACTGTTTAGATGCTTTGCATATATGTTTCTTAGATTATATAGAAGCAATATATACAAATATTTCAACCGTCTAACTGTTCCATTCATTGTTCTACTTGTCGCAAGTTACAAATAATTTCCGTTAAAGTATTAACAATGGGGCTCGTAGTTCACTTAAACTTGAAGATCAAATAATTGGCGAATTGTACTGTTTGGATGATTTGCATATATGTTTCTTAGACTTTATAGAAGCAATATATACAAAGATTTCAACCGTCTACCTGTTCCATTCATTGTTCTACTTGTCGAAAGTTACAAATAATTTCCGTTAAGGCATTAACAATGGGGATCGTAGTTTACTTAAACTTGAAGAACAAGAAATTGGCGAATTGTACTGTTTGGATGCTTTGCATATATGTTTCTTATTCTATATAGAAGCAATATATACAAATATTTCAACCGTCTATTTGTTCCATTCATTGTTCTACTTGTCGAATATTACAAATAATTTCTGTTAAGGGATTAACAATGGGGATCGTAGTTTAATTAAACTTGAAGAACAAAAAATTGGCGAATTGTACTGTTTGGATGCTTTGCATATATGTTTCTTAGACTATATAGAAGCAATATATACAATGATTTCAACCGTCTACTTTTTCCATTCATTGTTCTACTTGCCGAAATTTACAAATAATTTCCTTTAAAGGATTAACAATGGGGCTCGTAGTTCACTTAAACTTGAAGAGCCAAAAATTGTCGAATTGTACTGTTTGGATGCTTTGCATATATGTTTCTTAGATTATATAGAAGCAATATATACAAATATTTCAACCGTCTAACTGTTCCATTCATTGTTCTACTTGTCGAAAATTACAAATAATTTCCGATAAAGGATTAACCATTGGGGCTCATTGTTCACTTAAACTTGAAGAACAAAAAATTGGCGAATGGTACTGTTTGGATGCTTTGCGTACATGTTTCTTAGACTATATAGAAGCAATATATACAAAGATTTCAACCGTCTACCTTTTCCATTCATTGTTCAACTTGTCGAAAGTTACAAATAATTTCCGATAACGGATTAACCATTGGGGCTCATTGTTCACTTAAACTTGAAGAACAAAAAACTGGCGAATTGTACTGTTTGGATGCTTTGCATATATGTTTCTTAGACTATATAGAAGCAATATATACATTGATTTCAACCGTCTACCTGTTCCATTCATTGTTCTACTTGTCGAAAATTACAAATAATTTCCGATAAAGGATTAACCATTGGGGCTCATTGTTCACTTAAACTTGAAGAACAAAAAATTGGCGAATTGTACTGTTTGGATGCTTTGCATATATGTTTCTTAGACTATATAGAAGCAATATATACATTGATTTCAACCGTCTACCTGTTCCATTCATTGTTCTACTTGTCGCAAGTTACAAATAATTTCCGTTAAAGTATTAACAATGGGGCTCGTAGTTCACTTAAACTTGAAGAGCAAAAAATTGTCGAATTGTACTGTTTGGATGCTTTGCATATATGTTTCTTAGATTATATAGAAGCAATATATACAAATATTTCAACCGTCTAACTGTTCCATTCATTGTTCTACTTGTCGAAAATTACAAATAATTTCCGATAAAGGATTAACCATTGGGGCTCATTGTTCACTTAAACTTGAAGAACAAAAAATTGGCGAATGGTACTGTTTGGATGCTTTGCGTACATGTTTCTTAGACTATATAGAAGCAATATATACAAAGATTTCAACCGTCTACCTTTTCCATTCATTGTTCAACTTGTCGAAAGTTAAAAATAATTTCCGATAACGGATTAACCATTGGAGCTCATTGTTCACTTAAACTTGAAGAACAAAAAACTGGCGAATTGTACTGTTTGGATGCTTTGCATATATGTTTCTTATACTATATAGAAGCAATATATACAAAGATTTCAACCGTCTACGTGTTCCAATCATTGTTCTACTTGTAGAAAGTTACAATTAATTTCCGTTAAGGGATTAACAATGGGGCTCGTAGTTCACTTAAACTTGAAGAACAAGAAATTGGCGAATGGTACTGTTTGGATGCTTTGCATATATGTTTCTTAGACTATATAGAAGCAATATATACAATGATTTCAACCGTCTACCTGTTCCATTCATTGTTCTACTTGTCGAATGTTACAAATAATTTCCGTTAAGGGATTAACAATGGGGATCGTAGTTTACTTAAACTTGAAGAACAAAAAATTGGCGAATTGTACTGTTTGGATGCTTTGCATATATGTTTCTTAGACTATATAGAAGCAATATATACAATAATTTCAACCTTCTACCTATTCCATTCATTGTTCTACTTGCCGAAATTTACAAATAATTTCCTTTAAAGGATTAACAATGGGGCTCGTAGTTCACTTAAACTTGAAGAGCAAAAAATTGTCGAATTGTACTGTTTGGATGCTTTGCATATATGTTTCTTAGACTATATAGAAGCAATATATACAATGATTTCAACCGTCTACCTGTTCCATTCATTGTTCTACTTGTCGAAAGTTACAAATAATTTCCGTTAAGGGATTAACAATGGGGATCGTAGTTTACTTAAACTTGAAGAACAAAAAATTGGCGTATTGTACTGTTTGGATGCTTTGCATATATGTTTCTTAGACTATATAGAAGCAATATATACAATGATTTCAACCGTCTACCTGTTCCATTCATTGTTCTACTTGTCGAAATTTACAAATAATTTCCTTTAAAGGATTAACAATGGGGCTCATTGTTCACTTAAACTTGTAGAACAAAAAATTGGCGAATGGTACTGTTTGGATGCTTTGCGTACATGTTTCTTAGACTATATGGAAGCAATATATACAAGGATTTCAACCGTCTACCTGTTCCATTCATTGTTCTACTTGTCGAAAATTACAAATAATTTCCGATAAAGGATTAATCATTGGGGCTCATTGTTCACTTAAACTTGAAGAACAAAAAATTGGCGAATTGTACTGTTTGGATGCTTTGCATATATGTTTCTTAGACTATATAGAAGCAATATATACATTGATTTCAACCGTCTACCTGTTCCATTCATTGTTCTACTTGTCGCAAGTTACAAATAATTTCCGTTAAAGTATTAACAATGGGGCTCGTAGTTCACTTAAACTTGAAGAACAAAAAATTGGCGAAGGGTACTGTTTGGATGCTTTGCATATATGTTTCTTAGACTATATAGAAGCAATATATACATTGATTTCAACCGTCTACCTGTTCCATTCATTGTTCTACTTGTCGCAAGTTACAAATAATTTCCGTTAAAGTATTAACAATGGGGCTCGTAGTTCACTTAAACTTGAAGAACAAAAAATTGGCGAAGGGTACTGTTTGGATGCTTTGCATATATGTTTCTTAGACTATATAGAAGCAATATATACAATGATTTCAACCGTCTACATGATCCATTCATTGTTCTACTTGTCGAAATTTACAAATAATTTCCTTTAAAGGATTAACAATGGGGCTCGTAGTTCACTTAAACTTGAAGAACAAAAAATTGGCGATTTGTACTGTTTGGATGCTTTGCATATATGTTTCGTAGACTATATAGAAGCAATATATACAATTTTTTCAACCGTCTACATGATCCATTCATTGTTCTACTTGTCGAAATTTACAAATAATTTCCTTTAAAGGATTAACAATGGGGCTCGTAGTTCACTTAAACTTGAAGAACAAAAAATTGGCAAATTGTACTGTTTGGATGCTTTGCATAGATGTTTCATAGACTATTTAGAAGCAATATATAGAAAGATTTCACCCGTCTACCTGTACTATTCATTGTTCTACTTCTAGAAAGTTACAAATAATTTCCATTTCATGATTATCAATGGGGCTCGCTGTTCACTTAAACTTGAAGATCAAAAAATTGGCGATTGTTACTGTTTAGATGCTTTGCATATATGTTTCTTAGATTATATAGAAGCAATATATACAAATATTTCAACCGTCTAACTGTTCCATTCATTGTTCTACTTGTCGAAAATTACAAATAATTTCCGATAAAGGATTAACCATTGGGGCTCATTGTTCACTTAAACTTGAAGAACAAAAAATTGGCGAATTGTACTGTTTGGATGATTTGCATATATGTTTCTTAGACTATATAGAAGCAATATATACATTGATTTCAACCGTCTACCTGTTCCATTCATTGTTCTACTTGTCGCAAGTTACAAATAATTTCCGTTAAAGTATTAACAATGGGGCTCGTAGTTCACTTAAACTTGAAGATCAAATAATTGGCGAATTGTACTGTTTGGATGATTTGCATATATGTTTCTTAGACTTTATAGAAGCAATATATACAAAGATTTCAACCGTCTACCTGTTCCATTCATTGTTCTACTTGTCGAAAGTTACAAATAATTTCCGTTAAGGCATTAACAATGGGGATCGTAGTTTACTTAAACTTGAAGAACAAGAAATTGGCGAATTGTACTGTTTGGATGCTTTGCATATATGTTTCTTATTCTATATAGAAGCAATATATACAAATATTTCAACCGTCTATCTGTTCCATTCATTGTTCTACTTGTCGAATATTACAAATAATTTCAGTTAAGGGATTAACAATGGGGATCGTAGTTTACTTAAACTTGAGGAACAAAAAATTGGCGAATTGTACTGTTTGGATGCTTTGCATATATGTTTCTTAGACTATATAGAAGCAATATATACAATGATTTCAACCGTCTACCTATTCCATTCATTGTTCTACTTGCCGAAATTTACAAATAATTTCCTTTAAAGGATTAACAATGGGGCTCGTAGTTCACTTAAACTTGAAGAGCAAAAAATTGTCGAATTGTACTGTTTGGATGCTTTGCATATATGTTTCTTAGATTATATAGAAGCAATATATACAAATATTTCAACAGTCTAACTGTTCCATTCATTGTTCTACTTGTCGAAAATTACAAATAATTTCCGATAAAGGATTAACCATTGGGGCTCATTGTTCACTTAAACTTGAAGAACAAAAAATTGGCGAATGGTACTGTTTGGATGCTTTGCGTACATGTTTCTTAGACTATATAGAAGCAATATATACAAAGATTTCAACCGTCTACCTGTTCCATTCATTGTTCTACTTGTCGAAAGTTACAAATAATTTCCGTTAAGGGATTAACAATGGGGGTCGTAGTTTACTTAAACTTGAAGAACAAAAAATTGGCGTATTGTACTGTTTGGATGCTTTGCATATATGTATCTTAGACTATATAGAAGCAATATATACAATGATTTCAACCGTCTACCTGTTCCATTCATTGTTCTACTTGTCGAAATTTACAAATAATTTCCTTTAAAGGATTAACAATGGGGCTCATTGTTCACTTAAACTTGTAGAACAAAAAATTGGCGAATGGTACTGTTTGGATGCTTTGCGTACATGTTTCTTAGACTATATGGAAGCAATATATACAAGGATTTCAACCGTCTACCTGTTCCATTCATTGTTCTACTTGTCGAAAATTACAAATAATTTCCGATAAAGGATTAACCATTGGGGCTCATTGTTCACTTAAACTTGAAGAACAAAAAATTGGCGTATTGTACTGTTTGGATGCTTTGCATATATGTTTCTTAGACTATATAGAAGCAATATATACAAAGATTTCAACCGTCTACGTGTTCCAATCATTGTTCTACTTGTCGAAATTTACAAATAATTTCCTTTAAAGGATTAACAATGGGGCTCGTTGTTCACTTAAACTTGAAGAACAAAAAAGTGGCGTATGGTACTGTTTGGATGCTTTGCATATATGTTTCTTAGACTATGAAGAAGCAATATATACATTGATTTCAACCGTCTACCTGTTCCATTCATTGTTCTACTTGTCGCAAGTTACAAATAATTTCCGTTAAATTATTAACAATGGGGCTCGTAGTTCACTTAAACTTGAAGATCAAATAATTGGCGAATTGTACTGTTTGGATGATTTGCATATATGTTTCTTAGACTATATAGAAGCAATATATACAAAGATTTCAACCGTCTACCTTTTCCATTCATTGTTCTACTTGTCGAAATTTACAAATAATTTCCTTTAAAGGATTAACAATGGGGCTCGTAGTTCACTTAAACATGAAGAACAAAAAATTGGCGAATGGTACTGTTTGGATGCTTTGCATATATGTTTCTTAGACTATATAGAAGCAATATATACAAAGATTTCAACCGTCTACCTTTTCCATTCATTGTTTTTCTTGTCGAAAGTTACAAATAATTTCCGATAACGAATTAACCATTGGGGCTCATTGTTCACTTAAACTTGAAGAACAAAAAATTGGCGAATGGTACTGTTTGGATGCTTTGCATATATGTTTCTTAGACTATATAGAAGCAATAGATACAGAGATTTCAACCGTCTACCTTTTCCATTCATTGTTCTTCTTGTCGAAAGTTACAAATAATTTCCGATAACGGATTAACCATTGGGGCTCATTGTTCACTTAAACTTGAAGAACAAAAAATTGGCGAATGGTACTGTTTGGATGCTTTGCATATATGTTTCTTAGACTATATAGAAGCAATATATACAAAGATTTCAACCGTTTACCTTTTCCATTCATTGTTCTTCTTGTCGAAAGTTACAAATAATTTCCGATAACGGATTAACCATTGGGGCTCATTGTTCACTTAAACTTGAAGAACAAAAAATTGGCGAATTGTACTGTTTGGATGCTTTGCATATATGTTTCTTATACTATATAGAAGCAATATATACAAAGATTTCAATCGTCTACCTGTTCCATTCACTGTTCTACTTGTCGAAGATTACAAATAATTTCCGATAATGGATTAACAATGGGGCTCATTGTTCACTTAAACTTGAAGAACAAAAAATTGCCGAATTGTACTGTTTGGATGCTTTGCATATATGTTTCGTAGACTATATAGAAGCAATATATACAAATATTTCAACCGTCTAACTGTTCCATTCATTGTTCTACTAGTCGAAAAATACAAATAATTTCCGATAATGGATTAACCATTGGTGCTCATTGTTCACTTATACTTGAAGAACAAAAAATTGGCGAATGGTACTGTTTGGATGCTTTGCATATATGTTTCTTAGACTATATAGAAGCAATATATACAAAGATTTCAACCGTCTACCTTTTCCATTCATTGTTCTACTTGTCAAAAGTTACAAATAATTTCCGATAACGGATTAACCATTGGGGCTCATTGTTCACTTAAACTTGAAGAACAAAAAATTGGCGAATTGTACTGTTTGGATGCTTTGCATATATGTTTCTTATACTATATAGAAGCAATATATACAAAGATTTCAAACGTCTACCAGTTCCATTCACTGTTCTACTTGTCGAAAGTTACAAATAATGTCCGTTAAGGGATTAACAATGGGGATCGTAGTTTACTTAAACTTGAAGAACAAAAAATTGGCGAATTGTACTGTTTGGATGCTTTGCATAAATGTTTCTTAGACTATATAGAAGCAATATATACAATGATTTCAACAGTCTACCTGTTCCATTCATTGTTCTACTTGTCGAAAGTTACAAATAATTTCCTTTAAAGGATTAACAATGGAGCTCGCAGTTCACTTAAACTTGAAGAACAAAAAATTGGCGAATGGTACTGTTTGGATGCTTTGCATATATGTTTCTTAGACTATATAGAAGCAATATATACAATGATTTCAACCGTCTACCTGTTCCATTCATTGTTCTACTTGTCGAAATTTACAAATAATTTCCTTTAAAGGATTAACAATGGGGCTCATTGTTCACTTAAACTTGTAGAACAAAAAATTGGCGAATGGTACTGTTTGGATGCTTTGCGTACATGTTTCTTAGACTATATGGAAGCAATATATACAAGGATTTCAACCGTCTACCTGTTCCATTCATTGTTCTACTTGTCGAAAATTACAAATAATTTCCGATAAAGGATTAACCATTGGGGCTCATTGTTCACTTAAACTTGAAGAACAAAAAATTGGCGTATTGTACTGTTTGGATGCTTTGCATATATGTTTCTTAGACTATATAGAAGCAATATATACAAAGATTTCAACCGTCTACGTGTTCCAATCATTGTTCTACTTGTCGAAATTTACAAATAATTTCCTTTAAAGGATTAACAATGGGGCTCGTTGTTCACTTAAACTTGAAGAACAAAAAAGTGGCGTATGGTACTGTTTGGATGCTTTGCATATATGTTTCTTAGACTATGAAGAAGCAATATATACATTGATTTCAACCGTCTACCTGTTCCATTCATTGTTCTACTTGTCGCAAGTTACAAATAATTTCCGTTAAATTATTAACAATGGGGCTCGTAGTTCACTTAAACTTGAAGATCAAATAATTGGCGAATTGTACTGTTTGGATGATTTGCATATATGTTTCTTAGACTATATAGAAGCAATATATACAAAGATTTCAACCGTCTACCTTTTCCATTCATTGTTCTACTTGTCGAAATTTACAAATAATTTCCTTTAAAGGATTAACAATGGGGCTCGTAGTTCACTTAAACATGAAGAACAAAAAATTGGCGAATGGTACTGTTTGGATGCTTTGCACATATGTTTCTTAGACTATATAGAAGCAATATATACAAAGATTTCAACCATCTACCTGTTCCATTCATTGTTCTACTTGTCGAAAGTTACAAATAATTTCCTTTAAAGGATTAACAATGGGGCTCGTTGTTCACTTAAACTTGAAGAACAATAAATTGGCGAATTGTGCTGTTTGGATGCTTTGCATATATGTTTCTTAGACTATATAGAAGCAATATATACAAAGATTTCAACCGTCTACCTGTTCCATTCATTGTTCTACTTGTCGAAAGTTACAATTAATTTCCGTTAAAGGATTAACAATGGGGCTCGTAGTTCACTTAAACTTGAAGTACAAAAAATTGGCGAATTGTACTGTTTGGATGCTTTGCATATATGTTTCGTAGACTATATAGAAGCAACATATACAAATATTTCAACCGTCTAACTGTTCCAATCATTGTTCTACTTGTCGAAAATTACAAATAATTTCCGATAAAGGATTAACCATTGGGGCTCATTGTTCACTTAAACTTGAAGAACAAAAAATTGGCGAATGGTACTGTTTGGATGCTTTGCGTACATGTTTCTTAGACTATATAGAAGCAATATATACAAAGATTTCAACCGTCTACCTTTTCCATTCATTGTTCAACTTGTCGAAAGTTAAAAATAATTTCCGATAACGGATTAACCATTGGAGCTCATTGTTCACTTAAACTTGAAGAACAAAAAACTGGCGAATTGTACTGTTTGGATGCTTTGCATATATGTTTCTTATACTATATAGAAGCAATATATACAAAGATTTCAACCGTCTACGTGTTCCAATCATTGTTCTACTTGTAGAAAGTTACAATTAATTTCCGTTAAGGGATTAACAATGGGGCTCGTAGTTCACTTAAACTTGAAGAACAAGAAATTGGCGAATGGTACTGTTTGGATGCTTTGCATATATGTTTCTTAGACTATATAGAAGCAATATATACAATGATTTCAACCGTCTACCTGTTCCATTCATTGTTCTACTTGTCGAATGTTACAAATAATTTCCGTTAAGGGATTAACAATGGGGATCGTAGTTTACTTAAACTTGAAGAACAAAAAATTGGCGAATTGTACTGTTTGGATGCTTTGCATATATGTTTCTTAGACTATATAGAAGCAATATATACAATAATTTCAACCGTCTACCTATTCCATTCATTGTTCTACTTGCCGAAATTTACAAATAATTTCCTTTAAAGGATTAACAATGGGGCTCGTAGTTCACTTAAACTTGAAGAGCAGAAAATTGTCGAATTGTACTGTTTGGATGCTTTGCATATATGTTTCTTAGACTATATAGAAGCAATATATACAATGATTTCAACCGTCTACCTGTTCCATTCATTGTTCTACTTGTCGAAAGTTACAAATAATTTCCGTTAAGGGATTAACAATGGGGATCGTAGTTTACTTAAACTTGAAGAACAAAAAATTGGCGTATTGTACTGTTTGGATGCTTTGCATATATGTTTCTTAGACTATATAGAAGCAATATATACAATGATTTCAACCGTCTACCTGTTCCATTCATTGTTCTACTTGTCGAAATTTACAAATAATTTCCTTTAAAGGATTAACAATGGGGCTCATTGTTCACTTAAACTTGTAGAACAAAAAATTGGCGAATGGTACTGTTTGGATGCTTTGCGTACATGTTTCTTAGACTATATGGAAGCAATATATACAAGGATTTCAACCGTCTACCTGTTCCATTCATTGTTCTACTTGTCGAAAATTACAAATAATTTCCGATAAAGGATTAATCATTGGGGCTCATTGTTCACTTAAACTTGAAGAACAAAAAATTGGCGAATTGTACTGTTTGGATGCTTTGCATATATGTTTCTTAGACTATATAGAAGCAATATATACATTGATTTCAACCGTCTACCTGTTCCATTCATTGTTCTACTTGTCGCAAGTTACAAATAATTTCCGTTAAAGTATTAACAATGGGGCTCGTAGTTCACTTAAACTTGAAGAACAAAAAATTGGCGAAGGGTACTGTTTGGATGCTTTGCATATATGTTTCTTAGACTATATAGAAGCAATATATACATTGATTTCAACCGTCTACCTGTTCCATTCATTGTTCTACTTGTCGCAAGTTACAAATAATTTCCGTTAAAGTATTAACAATGGGGCTCGTAGTTCACTTAAACTTGAAGAACAAAAAATTGGCGAAGGGTACTGTTTGGATGCTTTGCATATATGTTTCTTAGACTATATAGAAGCAATATATACAATGATTTCAACCGTCTACATGATCCATTCATTGTTCTACTTGTCGAAATTTACAAATAATTTCCTTTAAAGGATTAACAATGGGGCTCGTAGTTCACTTAAACTTGAAGAACAAAAAATTGGCGATTTGTACTGTTTGGATGCTTTGCATATATGTTTCGTAGACTATATAGAAGCAATATATACAATTTTTTCAACCGTCTACATGATCCATTCATTGTTCTACTTGTCGAAATTTACAAATAATTTCCTTTAAAGGATTAACAATGGGGCTCGTAGTTCACTTAAACTTGAAGAACAAAAAATTGGCAAATTGTACTGTTTGGATGCTTTGCATAGATGTTTCATAGACTATTTAGAAGCAATATATAGAAAGATTTCACCCGTCTACCTGTACTATTCATTGTTCTACTTCTAGAAAGTTACAAATAATTTCCATTTCATGATTATCAATGGGGCTCGCTGTTCACTTAAACTTGAAGATCAAAAAATTGGCGATTGTTACTGTTTAGATGCTTTGCATATATGTTTCTTAGATTATATAGAAGCAATATATACAAATATTTCAACCGTCTAACTGTTCCATTCATTGTTCTACTTGTCGAAAATTACAAATAATTTCCGATAAAGGATTAACCATTGGGGCTCATTGTTCACTTAAACTTGAAGAACAAAAAATTGGCGAATTGTACTGTTTGGATGATTTGCATATATGTTTCTTAGACTATATAGAAGCAATATATACATTGATTTCAACCGTCTACCTGTTCCATTCATTGTTCTACTTGTCGCAAGTTACAAATAATTTCCGTTAAAGTATTAACAATGGGGCTCGTAGTTCACTTAAACTTGAAGATCAAATAATTGGCGAATTGTACTGTTTGGATGATTTGCATATATGTTTCTTATTCTATATAGAAGCAATATATACAAATATTTCAACCGTCTATCTGTTCCATTCATTGTTCTACTTGTCGAATATTACAAATAATTTCAGTTAAGGGATTAACAATGGGGATCGTAGTTTACTTAAACTTGAGGAACAAAAAATTGGCGAATTGTACTGTTTGGATGCTTTGCATATATGTTTCTTAGACTATATAGAAGCAATATATACAATGATTTCAACCGTCTACCTATTCCATTCATTGTTCTACTTGCCGAAATTTACAAATAATTTCCTTTAAAGGATTAACAATGGGGCTCGTAGTTCACTTAAACTTGAAGAGCAAAAAATTGTCGAATTGTACTGTTTGGATGCTTTGCATATATGTTTCTTAGATTATATAGAAGCAATATATACAAATATTTCAACAGTCTAACTGTTCCATTCATTGTTCTACTTGTCGAAAATTACAAATAATTTCCGATAAAGGATTAACCATTGGGGCTCATTGTTCACTTAAACTTGAAGAACAAAAAATTGGCGAATGGTACTGTTTGGATGCTTTGCGTACATGTTTCTTAGACTATATAGAAGCAATATATACAAAGATTTCAACCGTCTACCTGTTCCATTCATTGTTCTACTTGTCGAAAGTTACAAATAATTTCCGTTAAGGGATTAACAATGGGGGTCGTAGTTTACTTAAACTTGAAGAACAAAAAATTGGCGTATTGTACTGTTTGGATGCTTTGCATATATGTTTCTTAGACTATATAGAAGCAATAGATACAGAGATTTCAACCGTCTACCTTTTCCATTCATTGTTCTTCTTGTCGAAAGTTACAAATAATTTCCGATAACGGATTAACCATTGGGGCTCATTGTTCACTTAAACTTGAAGAACAAAAAATTGGCGAATGGTACTGTTTGGATGCTTTGCATATATGTTTCTTAGACTATATAGAAGCAATATATACAAAGATTTCAACCGTTTACCTTTTCCATTCATTGTTCTTCTTGTCGAAAGTTACAAATAATTTCCGATAACGGATTAACCATTGGGGCTCATTGTTCACTTAAACTTGAAGAACAAAAAATTGGCGAATTGTACTGTTTGGATGCTTTGCATATATGTTTCTTATACTATATAGAAGCAATATATACAAAGATTTCAATCGTCTACCTGTTCCATTCACTGTTCTACTTGTCGAAGATTACAAATAATTTCCGATAATGGATTAACAATGGGGCTCATTGTTCACTTAAACTTGAAGAACAAAAAATTGCCGAATTGTACTGTTTGGATGCTTTGCATATATGTTTCGTAGACTATATAGAAGCAATATATACAAATATTTCAACCGTCTAACTGTTCCATTCATTGTTCTACTAGTCGAAAAATACAAATAATTTCCGATAATGGATTAACCATTGGTGCTCATTGTTCACTTATACTTGAAGAACAAAAAATTGGCGAATGGTACTGTTTGGATGCTTTGCATATATGTTTCTTAGACTATATAGAAGCAATATATACAAAGATTTCAACCGTCTACCTTTTCCATTCATTGTTCTACTTGTCAAAAGTTACAAATAATTTCCGATAACGGATTAACCATTGGGGCTCATTGTTCACTTAAACTTGAAGAACAAAAAATTGGCGAATTGTACTGTTTGGATGCTTTGCATATATGTTTCTTATACTATATAGAAGCAATATATACAATGATTTCAACCGTCTACCTGTTCCATTCACTGTTCTACTTGTCGAAAGTTACAAATAATTTCCGTTAAGGGATTAACAATGGGGATCGTAGTTCACTTAAACTTGAAGAACAAAAAATTGGAGAATTGTACTGTTTGGATGCTTTGCATATATGTTTCTTATACTATATAGAAGCAATATATACAAATATTTCAAACGTCTACCAGTTCCATTCACTGTTCTACTTGTCGAAAGTTACAAATAATTTCCGTTAAGGGATTAACAATGGGGATCGTAGTTTACTTAAACTTGAAGAACAAAAAATTGGCGAATTGTACTGTTTGGATGCTTTGCATAAATGTTTCTTAGACTATATAGAAGCAATATATACAATGATTTCAACAGTCTACCTGTTCCATTCATTGTTCTACTTGTCGAAAGTTACAAATAATTTCCTTTAAAGGATTAACAATGGAGCTCGCAGTTCACTTAAACTTGAAGAACAAAAAATTGGCGAATGGTACTGTTTGGATGCTTTGCATATATGTTTCTTAGACTATATAGAAGCAATATATACAATGATTTCAACCGTCTACCTGTTCCATTCATTGTTCTACTTGTCGAAAATTACAAATAATTTCCGATAAAGGATTAACCATTGGGGCTCATTGTTCACTTAAACTTGAAGAACAAAAAATTGGCGTATTGTACTGTTTGGATGCTTTGCATATATGTTTCTTAGACTATATAGAAGCAATATATACAAAGATTTCAACCGTCTACGTGTTCCAATCATTGTTCTACTTGTCGAAATTTACAAATAATTTCCTTTAAAGGATTAACAATGGGGCTCGTTGTTCACTTAAACTTGAAGAACAAAAAAGTGGCGTATGGTACTGTTTGGATGCTTTGCATATATGTTTCTTAGACTATGAAGAAGCAATATATACATTGATTTCAATCGTCTACCTGTTCCATTCATTGTTCTACTTGTCGCAAGTTACAAATAATTTCCGTTAAATTATTAACAATGGGGCTCGTAGTTCACTTAAACTTGAAGATCAAATAATTGGCGAATTGTACTGTTTGGATGATTTGCATATATGTTTCTTAGACTATATAGAAGCAATATATACAAAGATTTCAACCGTCTACCTTTTCCATTCATTGTTCTACTTGTCGAAATTTACAAATAATTTCCTTTAAAGGATTAACAATGGGGCTCGTAGTTCACTTAAACATGAAGAACAAAAAATTGGCGAATGGTACTGTTTGGATGCTTTGCACATATGTTTCTTAGACTATATAGAAGCAATATATACAAAGATTTCAACCATCTACCTGTTCCATTCATTGTTCTACTTGTCGAAAGTTACAAATAATTTCCTTTAAAGGATTAACAATGGGGCTCGTTGTTCACTTAAACTTGAAGAACAATAAATTGGCGAATTGTGCTGTTTGGATGCTTTGCATATATGTTTCTTAGACTATATAGAAGCAATATATACAAAGATTTCAACCGTCTACCTGTTCCATTCATTGTTCTACTTGTCGAAAGTTACAATTAATTTCCGTTAAAGGATTAACAATGGGGCTCGTAGTTCACTTAAACTTGAAGTACAAAAAATTGGCGAATTGTACTGTTTGGATGCTTTGCATATATGTTTCGTAGACTATATAGAAGCAACATATACAAATATTTCAACCGTCTAACTGTTCCAATCATTGTTCTACTTGTCGAAAATTACAAATAATTTCCGATAAAGGATTAACCATTGGGGCTCATTGTTCACTTAAACTTGAAGAACAAAAAATTGGCGAATGGTACTGTTTGGATGCTTTGCATATATGTTTCTTAGACTATATAGAAGCAATATATACAAAGATTTCAACCGTCTACCTTTTCCATTCATTGTTCTTCTTGTCGAAAGTTACAAATAATTTCCGATAACGAATTAACCATTGGGGCTCATTGTTTTACTTAAACTTGAAGAACAAAAAATTGGCGAATGGTACTGTTTGGATGCTTTGCATATATGTTTCTTAGACTATATAGAAGCAATAGATACAGAGATTTCAACCGTCTACCTTTTCCATTCATTGTTCTTCTTGTCGAAAGTTACAAATAATTGCCGATAACGGATTAACCATTGGGGCTCATTGTTCACTTAAACTTGAAGAACAAAAAATTGGCGAATGGTACTGTTTGGATGCTTTGCATATATGTTTCTTAGACTATATAGAAGCAATATATACAAAGATTTCAACCGTTTACCTTTTCCATTCATTGTTCTTCTTGTCGAAAGTTACAAATAATTTCCGATAACGGATTAACCATTGGGGCTCATTGTTCACTTAAACTTGAAGAACAAAAAATTGGCGAATTGTACTGTTTGGATGCTTTGCATATATGTTTCTTATACTATATAGAAGCAATATATACAAAGATTTCAATCGTCTACCTGTTCCATTCACTGTTCTACTTGTCGAAGATTACAAATAATTTCCGATAATGGATTAACAATGGGGCTCATTGTTCACTTAAACTTGAAGAACAAAAAATTGCCGAATTGTACTGTTTGGATGCTTTGCATATATGTTTCGTAGACTATATAGAAGCAATATATACAAATATTTCAACCGTCTAACTGTTCCATTCATTGTTCTACTTGTCGCAAGTTACAAATAATTTCCGTTAAAGTATTAACAATGGGGCTCGTAGTTCACTTAAACTTGAAGAGCAAAAAATTGGCGAATTATACTGTTTGGATGCTTTGCATATGTGTCTCTTATATTATATAGAAGCAATATATACAATGATTTCAACCGTCTACCTGTTCCTTTCATTGTTGTACTTGTCGAAAGTTACAAATAATTTCCGTTAAAGTATTAACAATGGGGCTCGTAGTTCACTTAAACTTGAAGAGCAAAAAATTGGCGAATTATACTGTTTGGATGCTTTGCATATGTGTCTCTTAGATTATATAGAAGCAATATATACAATGATTTCAACCGTCTACCTGTTCCTTTCATTGTTGTACTTGTCGAAAGTTACAAATAATTTCCGTTAAGGGATTAACAATGGGGATCGTAGTTTACTTAAACTTGAAGAACAAAAAATTGGCGAATTGTACTGTTTGGATGCTTTGCATATATGTTTCTTAGACTATATAGAAGCAATATATACAATGATTTCAACAGTCTACCTGTTCCATTCATTGTTCTACTTGTCGAAATTTACAAATAATTTCCTTTAAAGGATTAACAATGGGGCTCGTAGTTCACTTAAACTTGAAGAACAAAAAATTGGCGAATGGTACTGTTTGGATGCTTTGCATATATGTTTCTTAGACTATATAGAAGCAATATATACAAAGATTTCAACCGTCTACCTGTTCCATTCATTGTTCTACTTGTCGAAAATTACAAATAATTTCCGTTAAAGTATTAACAATGGGGCTCGTAGTTCACTTAAACTTGAAGAACAAAAAATTGGCGAATTGTACTGTTTGGATGCTTTGCATATATGTTTCTTAGACTATATAGAAGCAACATATACAAAGATTTCAACCGTCTACCTTTTCCATTCATTGTTCTACTTGTCAAAAGTTACAAATAATTTCCGATAACGGATTAACCATTGGGGCTCATTGTTCACTTAAACTTGAAGAACAAAAAATTGGCGAATTGTACTGTTTGGATGCTTTGCATATATGTTTCTTATACTATATAGAAGCAATATATACAATGATTTCAACCGTCTACCTGTTCCATTCACTGTTCTACTTGTCGAAAGTTACAAATAATTTCCGTTAAGGGATTAACAATGGGGATCGTAGTTCACTTAAACTTGAAGAACAAAAAATTGGAGAATTGTACTGTTTGGATGCTTTGCATATATGTTTCTTATACTATATAGAAGCAATATATACAAAGATTTCAAACGTCTACCAGTTCCATTCACTGTTCTACTTGTCGAAAGTTACAAATAATTTCCGTTAAGGGATTAACAATGGGGATCGTAGTTTACTTAAGCTTGAAGAACAAAAAATTGGCGAATTGTACTGTTTGGATGCTTTGCATATATGTTTCTTATACTATATAGAAGCAATATATACAAAGATTTCAATCGTCTACGTGTTCCAATCATTGTTCTACTTGTCGAAATTTACAGATAATTTCCTTTAAAGGATTAACAATGGGGCTCGTTGTTCACTTAAACTTGAAGAACAAAAAAGTGGCGAATGGTACTGTTTGGATGCTTTGCATATATGTTTCTTATACTATATAGAAGCAATATATACAAAGATTTCAATCGTCTACGTGTTCCAATCATTGTTCTACTTGTCGAAATTTACAGATAATTTCCTTTAAAGGATTAACAATGGGGCTCGTTGTTCACTTAAACTTGAAGAACAAAAAAGTGGCGAATGGTACTGTTTGGATGCTTTGCATATATGTTTCTTAGACTATAAGAAAGCAATATATACATTGATTTCAACCGTCTACCTGTTCCATTCATTGTTCTACTTGTCGAAAGTTATAAATAATTTCCGATAAAGGATTAACCATTGGGGCTCATTGTTCACTTAAACTTGAAGAACAAAAAATTGGCGAATGTTACTGTTTGGATGCTTTGCATATATGTTTCTTAGACTATATAGAAGCAATAGATACAAAGATTTCAACCGTCTACCTTTTCCATTCATTGTTCTTCTTGTCGAAAGTTACAAATAATTTCCGATAACGGATTAACCATTGGGGCTCATTGTTCACTTAAACTTGAAGAACAAAAAATTGGCGAATTGTACTGTTTGGATGCTTTGCATATATGTTTCTTATACTATATAGAAGCAATATATACAAAGATTTCAATCGTCTACCTGTTCCATTCACTGTTCTACTTGTCGAAAATTACAAATAATTTCCGATAATGGATTAACAATGGGGCTCATTGTTCACTTAAACTTGAAGAACAAAAAATTGGCTAATTGTACTGTTTGGATGCTTTGCATATATGTTTCGTAGACTATATAGAAGCAATATATACAAATATTTCAACCGTCTAACTGTTCCATTCATTGTTCTACTTGACGCAAATTACAAATAATTTCCGATAAAGTATTAACCATTGGTGCTCATTGTTCACTTAAACTTGAAGAACAAAAAATTGGCGAATGGTACTGTTTGGATGCTTTGCATATATGTTTCATAGACTATATAGAAGCAATATATACAAAGATTTCAACCATCTACCTGTTCCATTCATTGTTCTACTTGTCGAAAGTTACAAATAATTTCCGATAACGGATTAACCATTGGGGCTCATTGTTCACTTAAACTTGAAGAACAAAAAATTGGCGAATTGTACTGTTTGGATGCTTTGCATATATGTTTCTTATACTATATAGAAGCAATATATACAAAGATTTCAACCGTCTACCTGTTCCATTCACTGTTCTACTTGTCGAAAGTTACAAATAATTTCCGTTAAGGGATTAACAATGGGGATCGTAGTTCACTTAAACTTGAAGAACAAAAAATTGGCGAATTGTACTGTTTGGATGCTTTGCGTACATGTTTCTTAGACTATATGGAAGCAATATATACAAAGATTTCAACCGTCTACGTGTTCCAATCATTGTTCTACTTGTCGAAATTTACAAATAATTTCCTTTAAAGGATTAACAATAGGGCTCGTTGTTCACTTAAACTTGAAGAACAAAAAAGTGGCGTATGGTACTGTTTGGATGCTTTGCATATATGTTTCGTAGACTATATAGAAGCAATATATACAAATATTTCAACCGTCTAACTGTTCCATTCATTGTTCAACTTGTCGAAAATTACAAATAATTTCCGATAAAGTATTAACCATTGGTGCTCATTGTTCACTTAAACTTGAAGAACAAAAAATTGGCGAATGGTACTGTTTGGATGCTTTGCATATATGTTTCTTAGACTATATAGAAGCAATATATACAAAGATTTCAACCATCTACCTGTTCCATTCATTGTTCTACTTGTCGAAAGTTACAAATAATTTCCGATAACGGATTAACCATTGGGGCTCATTGTTCACTTAAACTTGAAGAATAAAAAATTGGCGAATTGTACTGTTTGGATGCTTTGCATATATGTTTCTTATACTATATAGAAGCAATATATACAAAGATTTCAACCGTCTACCTGTTCCATTCACTGTTCTACTTGTCGAAAGTTACAAATAATTTCCGTTAAGGTATTAACAATGGGGATCGTAGTTCACTTAAACTAGAAGATCAAATAATTGGCGAATTGTACTGTTTGGATGATTTGCATATATGTTTCTTAGACTATATAGAAGCAATATATACAAAGATTTCAACCGTCTACCTGTTCCATTCATAGTTCTACTTGTCGAAAGTTACAAATAATTTCCTTTAAAGGATTAACAATGGGGCTCATTGTTCACTTAAACTTGAAGAACAAAAAATTGGCGAATTGTACTGTTTGGATGCTTTGCATATATGTTTCTTAGACTATATAGAAGCAATATATACAATAATTTCAACAGTCTACCTGTTCCATTCATTGTTCTACTTGTCGAAATTTACAAATAATTTCCTTTAAAGGATTAACAATGGGGCTCATTGTTCACTTAAACTAGAAGATCAAAAAATTGGCGAATTGTACTGTTTGGATGCTTTGCATATATGTTTCGTAGACTATATAGAAGCAATATATACAATAATTTCAACAGTCTACCTGTTCCATTCATTGTTCTACTTGTCGAAAATTACAAATAATTTCCGATAAAGGATTAACCATTGGGGCTCATTGTTCACTTAAACTTGAAGAACAAAAAATTGGCGAATGGTACTGTTTGGATGCTTTGCATATATGTTTCTTAGACTATATAGAAGCAATAGATACAAAGATTTCAACCGTCTACCTTTTCCATTCATTGTTCTTCTTGTCGAAAGTTACAAATAATTTCCGATAACGGATTAACCATTGGGGCTCATTGTTCACTTAAACTTGAAGAACAAAAAATTGGCGAATGGTACTGTTTGGATGCTTTGCATATATGTTTCTTATACTATATAGAAGCAATATATACAAAGATTTCAATCGTCTACCTGTTCCATTCACTGTTCTACTTGTCGAAGATTACAAATAATTTCCGATAATGGATTAACAATGGGGCTCATTGTTCACTTAAACTTGAAGAACAAAAAATTGCCGAATTGTACTGTTTGGATGCTTTGCATATATGTTTCGTAGACTATATAGAAGCAATATATACAAATATTTCAACCGTCTAACTGTTCCATTCATTGTTCTACTTGTCGCAAGTTACAAATAATTTCCGTTAAAGTATTAACAATGGGGCTCGTAGTTCACTTAAACTTGAAGAGCAAAAAATTGGCGAATTATACTGTTTGGATGCTTTGCATATGTGTCTCTTATATTATATAGAAGCAATATATACAATGATTTCAACCGTCTACCTGTTCCTTTCATTGTTGTACTTGTCGAAAGTTACAAATAATTTCCGTTAAAGTATTAACAATGGGGCTCGTAGTTCACTTAAACTTGAAGAGCAAAAAATTGGCGAATTATACTGTTTGGATGCTTTGCATATGTGTCTCTTAGATTATATAGAAGCAATATATACAATGATTTCAACCGTCTACCTGTTCCTTTCATTGTTGTACTTGTCGAAAGTTACAAATAATTTCCGTTAAGGGATTAACAATGGGGATCGTAGTTTACTTAAACTTGAAGAACAAAAAATTGGCGAATTGTACTGTTTGGATGCTTTGCATATATGTTTCTTAGACTATATAGAAGCAATATATACAATAATTTCAACAGTCTACCTGTTCCATTCATTGTTCTACTTGTCGAAATTTACAAATAATTTCCTTTAAAGGATTAACAATGGGGCTCATTGTTCACTTAAACTAGAAGATCAAAAAATTGGCGAATTGTACTGTTTGGATGCTTTGCATATATGTTTCGTAGACTATATAGAAGCAATATATACAATAATTTCAACAGTCTACCTGTTCCATTCATTGTTCTACTTGTCGAAAATTACAAATAATTTCCGATAAAGGATTAACCATTGGGGCTCATTGTTCACTTAAACTTGAAGAACAAAAAATTGGCGAATGGTACTGTTTGGATGCTTTGCATATATGTTTCTTAGACTATATAGAAGCAATATATACAAAGATTTCAACCGTCTACCTTTTCCATTCATTGTTCTTCTTGTCGAAAGTTACAAATAATTTCCTTTAAAGGATTAACAATGCGGCTCGTAGTTCACTTAAACATGAAGAACAAAAAATTGGCGTATGGTACTGTTTGGATGCTTTGCATATATGTTTCTTAGACTATATAGAAGCAATATATACAAAGATTTCAAACGGCTACCTGTTCCATTCATTGTTCTACTTGCCGAAATTTACAAATAATTTCCTTTAAAGGATTAACAATGCGGCTCGTAGTTCACTTAAACATGAAGAACAAAAAATTGGCGTATGGTACTGTTTGGATGCTTTGCATATATGTTTCTTAGACTATATAGAAGCAATATATACAAAGACTTTAACCGTCTACCTGTTCCATTCATTGTTCTACTTGTCGAAAATTACAAATAATTTCCGATAATGGATTAACAATGGGGCTCATTGTTCACTTAAACTTGAAGAACAAAAAATTGGCGAATTGTGCTGTTTGGATGCTTTGCATATATGTTTCGTAGACTATATAGAAGCAATATATACAAATATTTCAACCGTCTAACTGTTCCATTCATTGTTCTACTTGTCGAAAATTACAAATAATTTCCGTTAAGGGATTAACAATGGGGATCGTAGTTTACTTAAACTTGAAGAACAAGAAATTGGCGAATTGTACTGTTTGGATGATTTGCATATATGTTTCTTAGACTATATAGAAGCAATATATACAATGATTTCAACCGTCTACCTATTCCATTCATTGTTCTACTTGCCGAAATTTACAAATAATTTCCTTTAAAGGATTAACAATGCGGCTCGTAGTTCACTTAAACATGAAGAACAAAAAATTGGCGTATGGTACTGTTTGGATGCTTTGCATATATGTTTCTTAGACTATATAGAAGCAATATATACAAAGATTTTAACCGTCTACCTGTTCCATTCATTGTTCTACTTGTCGAAAGTTACAAATAATTTCCTTTAAAGGATTAACAATGGGGCTCGTTGTTCACTTAAACTTGAAGAACAATAAATTGGCGAATTGTGCTGTTTGGATGCTTTGCATATATGTTTCTTAGACTATATAGAAGCAATATATACAAAGATTTCAACCGTCTACCTGTTCCATTCATTGTTCTACTTGTCGAAAGTTACAATTAATTTCCGTTAAAGGATTAACAATGGGGATCGTAGTTTACTTAAACTTGAAGAACAAAAAATTGGCGAATTGTACTGTTTGGATGCTTTGCATATATGTTTCTTAGACTATATAGAAGCAATATATACAAAGATTTCAACCGTCTACCTGTTCCATTCATTGTTCTACTTGTCGAAAGTTACAAATAATTTCCTTTAAAGGATTAACAATGGGGCTCGTTGTTCACTTAAACTTGAAGAACAATAAATTGGCGAATTGTGCTGTTTGGATGCTTTGCATATATGTTTCTTAGACTATATAGAAGCAATATATACAAAGATTTCAACCGTCTACCTGTTCCATTCATTGTTCTACTTGTCGAAAAATACAAATAATTTCCGTTAAGGGATTAACAATGGGGATCGTAGTTTACTTAAACTTGAAGTACAAAAAATTGGCGAATTGTACTGTTTGGATGCTTTGCATATATGTTTCTTAGACTATATAGAAGCAATATATACAAAGATTTCAACCGGCTACCTGTTCCATTCATTGTTCTACTTGGCGAAATTTACAAATAATTTCCGATAAAGGATTAACCATTAGGGCTCATTGTTCACTTAAACTTGAAGAACAAAAAATTGGCGAATTGTACTGTTTGGATGCTTTGCATATATTTTTCTTAGACTATATAGAAGCACTATATACAAAGATTTCAACCGTCTACCTGTTCCATTCATTGTTCTACTTGTCGAAAGTTACAATTAATTTCCGTTAAAGGATTAACAATGGGGTTCGTAGTTCAATTAAACTTGAAGTACAAAAAATTGGCGAATTGTACTGTTTGGATGCTTTGCATATATGTTTCTTAGACTATATAGAAGCAATATATACATTGATTTCAACCATCTACCTGTTCCATTCATTGTTCTACTTGTCGCAAGTTACAAATAATTTCCGTTAAAGTATTAACAATGGGGCTCGTAGTTCACTTAAACTTGAAGAACAAAAAATTGGCGAAGGGTACTGTTTGGATGCTTTGCATATATGTTTCTTAGACTATATAGAAGCAATATATACAATGATTTCAACCGTCTACCTGTTCCATTCATTGTTCTACTTGTCGAAAGTTACAAATAATTTCCGTTAAGGGATTAACAATGGGGATCGTAGATTACTTAAACTTGAAGTACAAAAAATTGGCGAATTGTACTGTTTGGATGCTTTGCATATATGTTTCTTAGACTATATAGAAGCAATATATACAAAGATTTCAACCGTCTACCTGTTCCATTCACTGTTCTACTTGTTGAAAGTTACAAATAATTTCCGTTTAGGGATTAACAATGGGGCTCGTAGTTCACTTAAACTTCAAGAACAAGAAATTGGCGAATGGTACTGTTTGGATGCTTTGCATATATGTTTCTTTGACTATATAGAAGCAATATATACATTGATTTCAACCGACTACCTGTTCCATTCATTGTTCTACTTGTCGAAATTTACAAATAATTTCCGATAAAGGATTAACCATTGGGGCTCATTGTCCACTTAAACTTGAAGAACAAAAAATTGGCGAATTATACTGTTTGGATGCTTTGCATATATGTTTCTTAGACTATATAGAAGCAATATATACAAAGATTTCAACCGGCTACCTGTTCCATTCATTGTTCTACTTGGCGAAATTTACAAATAATTTCCGATAAAGGATTAACCATTAGGGCTCATTGTTCACTTAAACTTGAAGAACAAAAAATTGGCGAATTGTACTGTTTGGATGCTTTGCATATATTTTTCTTAGACTATATAGAAGCAATATATACAAAGATTTCAACCGTCTACCTGTTCCATTCATTGTTCTACTTGTCGAAAGTTACAATTAATTTCCGTTAAAGGATTAACAATGGGGTTCGTAGTTCAATTAAACTTGAAGTACAAAAAATTGGCGAATTGTACTGTTTGGATGCTTTGCATATATGTTTCTTAGACTATATAGAAGCAATATATACATTGATTTCAACCGTCTACCTGTTCCATTCATTGTTCTACTTGTCGCAAGTTACAAATAATTTCCGTTAAAGTATTAACAATGGGGCTCGTAGTTCACTTAAACTTGAAGAACAAAAAATTGGCGAAGGGTACTCTTTGGATGCTTTGCATATATGTTTCTTAGACTATACAGAAGCAATATATACAATGATTTCAACCGTCTACATGATCCATTCATTGTTCTACTTGTCGAAATTTACAAATAATTTCCTTTAAAGGATTAACAATGGGGCTCGTAGTTCACTTAAACTTGAAGAACAAAAAATTGGCGAATTGTACTGTTTGGATGCTTTGCATATATGTTTCGTAGACTATATAGAAGCAGTATATACAATTTTTTCAACCGTCTACATGATCCATTCATTGTTCTACTTGTCGAAATTTACAAATAATTTCCTTTAAAGGATTAACAATGGGGCTCGTAGTTCACTTAAACTTGAAGAACAAAAAATTGGCGAATTGTACTGTTTGGATGCTTTGCATAGATGTTTCATAGACTATTTAGAAGCAATATATAGAAAGATTTCACCCGTCTACCTGTACTATTCATTGTTCTACTTCTAGAAAGTTACAAATAATTTCTATTTCATGATTATCAATGGGGCTCGCTGTTCACTTAAACTTGAAGATCAAAAAATTGGCGATTGTTACTGTTTAGATGCTTTGCATATATGTTTCTTAGATTATATAGAAGCAATATATACAAATATTTCAACCGTCTAACTGTTCCATTCATTGTTCTACTTGTCGCAAGTTACAAATAATTTCCGTTAAAGTATTAACAATGGGGCTCGTAGTTCACTTAAACTTGAAGATCAAATAATTGGCGAATTGTACTGTTTGGATGATTTGCATATATGTTTCTTAGACTTTATAGAAGCAATATATACAAAGATTTCAACCGTCTACCTGTTCCATTCATTGTTCTACTTGTCGAATATTACAAATAATTTCTGTTAAGGGATTAACAATGGGGATCGTAGTTTAATTAAACTTGAAGAACAAAAAATTGGCGAATTGTACTGTTTGGATGCTTTGCATATATGTTTCTTAGACTATATAGAAGCAATATATACAATGATTTCAACCGTCTACCTTTTCCATTCATTGTTCTACTTGCCGAAATTTACAAATAATTTCCTTTAAAGGATTAACAATGGGGCTCGTAGTTCACTTAAACTTGAAGAGCCAAAAATTGTCGAATTGTACTGTTTGGATGCTTTGCATATATGTTTCTTAGATTATATAGAAGCAATATATACAAATATTTCAACCGTCTACCTGTTCCATTCATTGTTCTACTTGTCGAAAATTACAAATAATTTCCGATAAAGGATTAACCATTGGGGCTCATTGTTCACTTAAACTTGAAGAACAAAAAATTGGCGAATTGTACTGTTTGGATGCTTTGCATATATGTTTCTTAGACTATATAGAAGCAATATATACATTGATTTCAACCGTCTACCTGTTCCATTCATTGTTCTACTTGTCGCAAGTTACAAATAATTTCCGTTAAAGTATTAACAATGGGGCTCGTAGTTCACTTAAACTTGAAGAGCAAAAAATTGTCGAATTGTACTGTTTGGATGCTTTGCATATATGTTTCTTAGATTATATAGAAGCAATATATACAAATATTTCAACCGTCTAACTGTTCCATTCATTGTTCTACTTGTCGAAAATTACAAATAATTTCCGATAAAGGATTAACCATTGGGGCTCATTGTTCACTTAAACTTGAAGAACAAAAAATTGGCGAATGGTACTGTTTGGATGCTTTGCGTACATGTTTCTTAGACTATATAGAAGCAATATATACAAAGATTTCAACCGTCTACCTTTTCCATTCATTGTTCAACTTGTCGAAAGTTAAAAATAATTTCCGATAACGGATTAACCATTGGAGCTCATTGTTCACTTAAACTTGAAGAACAAAAAACTGGCGAATTGTACTGTTTGGATGCTTTGCATATATGTTTCTTATACTATATAGAAGCAATATATACAAAGATTTCAACCGTCTACGTGTTCCAATCATTGTTCTACTTGTAGAAAGTTACAATTAATTTCCGTTAAGGGATTAACAATGGGGCTCGTAGTTCACTTAAACTTGAAGAACAAGAAATTGGCGAATGGTACTGTTTGGATGCTTTGCATATATGTTTCTTAGACTATATAGAAGCAATATATACAATGATTTCAACCGTCTACCTGTTCCATTCATTGTTCTACTTGTCGAATGTTACAAATAATTTCCGTTAAGGGATTAACAATGGGGATCGTAGTTTACTTAAACTTGAAGAACAAAAAATTGGCGAATTGTACTGTTTGGATGCTTTGCATAAATGTTTCTTAGACTATATAGAAGCAATATATACAATAATTTCAACCGTCTACCTATTCCATTCATTGTTTTACTTGCCGAAATTTACAAATAATTTCCTTTAAAGGATTAACAATGGGGCTCGTAGTTCACTTAAACTTGAAGAGCAAAAAATTGTCGAATTGTACTGTTTGGATGCTTTGCATATATGTTTCTTAGACTATATAGAAGCAATATATACAATGATTTCAACCGTCTACCTGTTCCATTCATTGTTCTACTTGTCGAAAGTTACAAATAATTTCCGTTAAGGGATTAACAATGGGGATCGTAGTTTACTTAAACTTGAAGAACAAAAAATTGGCGTATTGTACTGTTTGGATGCTTTGCATATATGTTTCTTAGACTATATAGAAGCAATATATACAATGATTTCAACCGTCTACCTGTTCCATTCATTGTTCTACTTGTCGAAATTTACAAATAATTTCCTTTAAAGGATTAACAATGGGGCTCATTGTTCACTTAAACTTGTAGAACAAAAAATTGGCGAATGGTACTGTTTGGATGCTTTGCGTACATGTTTCTTAGACTATATGGAAGCAATATATACAAGGATTTCAACCGTCTACCTGTTCCATTCATTGTTCTACTTGTCGAAAATTACAAATAATTTCCGATAAAGGATTAATCATTGGGGCTCATTGTTCACTTAAACTTGAAGAACAAAAAATTGGCGAATTGTACTGTTTGGATGCTTTGCATATATGTTTCTTAGACTATATAGAAGCAATATATACATTGATTTCAACCGTCTACCTGTTCCATTCATTGTTCTACTTGTCGCAAGTTACAAATAATTTCCGTTAAAGTATTAACAATGGGGCTCGTAGTTCACTTAAACTTGAAGAACAAAAAATTGGCGAAGGGTACTGTTTGGATGCTTTGCATATATGTTTCTTAGACTATATAGAAGCAATATATACATTGATTTCAACCGTCTACCTGTTCCATTCATTGTTCTACTTGTCGCAAGTTACAAATAATTTCCGTTAAAGTATTAACAATGGGGCTCGTAGTTCACTTAAACTTGAAGAACAAAAAATTGGCGAAGGGTACTGTTTGGATGCTTTGCATATATGTTTCTTAGACTATATAGAAGCAATATATACAATGATTTCAACCGTCTACATGATCCATTCATTGTTCTACTTGTCGAAATTTACAAATAATTTCCTTTAAAGGATTAACAATGGGGCTCGTAGTTCACTTAAACTTGAAGAACAAAAAATTGGCGATTTGTACTGTTTGGATGCTTTGCGTATATGTTTCGTAGACTATATAGAAGCAATATATACAATTTTTTCAACCGTCTACATGATCCATTCATTGTTCTACTTGTCGAAATTTACAAATAATTTCCTTTAAAGGATTAACAATGGGGCTCGTAGTTCACTTAAACTTGAAGAACAAAAAATTGGCAAATTGTACTGTTTGGATGCTATGCATAGATGTTTCATAGACTATTTAGAAGCAATATATAGAAAGATTTCACCCGTCTACCTGTACTATTCATTGTTCTACTTCTAGAAAGTTACAAATAATTTCCATTTCATGATTATCAATGGGGCTCGCTGTTCACTTAAACTTGAAGATCAAAAAATTGGCGATTGTTACTGTTTAGATGCTTTGCATATATGTTTCTTAGATTATATAGAAGCAATATATACAAATATTTCAACCGTCTAACTGTTCCATTCATTGTTCTACTTGTCGAAAATTACAAATAATTTCCGATAAAGGATTAACCATTGGGGCTCATTGTTCACTTAAACTTGAAGAACAAAAAATTGGCGAATTGTACTGTTTGGATGATTTGCATATATGTTTCTTAGACTATATAGAAGCAATATATACATTGATTTCAACCGTCTACCTGTTCCATTCATTGTTCTACTTGTCGCAAGTTACAAATAATTTCCGTTAAAGTATTAACAATGGGGCTCGTAGTTCACTTAAACTTGAAGATCAAATAATTGGCGAATTGTACTGTTTGGATGATTTGCATATATGTTTCTTAGACTTTATAGAAGCAATATATACAAAGATTTCAACCGTCTACCTGTTCCATTCATTGTTCTACTTGTCGAAAGTTACAAATAATTTCCGTTAAGGCATTAACAATGGGGATCGTAGTTTACTTAAACTTGAAGAACAAGAAATTGGCGAATTGTACTGTTTGGATGCTTTGCATATATGTTTCTTATTCTATATAGAAGCAATATATACAAATATTTCAACCGTCTATCTGTTCCATTCATTGTTCTACTTGTCGAATATTACAAATAATTTCAGTTAAGGGATTAACAATGGGGATCGTAGTTTACTTAAACTTGAGGAACAAAAAATTGGCGAATTGTACTGTTTGGATGCTTTGCATATATGTTTCTTAGACTATATAGAAGCAATATATACAATGATTTCAACCGTCTACCTATTCCATTCATTGTTCTACTTGCCGAAATTTACAAATAATTTCCTTTAAAGGATTAACAATGGGGCTCGTAGTTCACTTAAACTTGAAGAGCAAAAAATTGTCGAATTGTACTGTTTGGATGCTTTGCATATATGTTTCTTAGATTATATAGAAGCAATATATACAAATATTTCAACAGTCTAACTGTTCCATTCATTGTTCTACTTGTCGAAAATTACAAATAATTTCCGATAAAGGATTAACCATTGGGGCTCATTGTTCACTTAAACTTGAAGAACAAAAAATTGGCGAATGGTACTGTTTGGATGCTTTGCGTACATGTTTCTTAGACTATATAGAAGCAATATATACAAAGATTTCAACCGTCTACCTGTTCCATTCATTGTTCTACTTGTCGAAAGTTACAAATAATTTCCGTTAAGGGATTAACAATGGGGGTCGTAGTTTACTTAAACTTGAAGAACAAAAAATTGGCGTATTGTACTGTTTGGATGCTTTGCATATATGTTTCTTAGACTATATAGAAGCAATATATACAATGATTTCAACCGTCTACCTGTTCCATTCATTGTTCTACTTGTCGAAATTTACAAATAATTTCCTTTAAAGGATTAACAATGGGGCTCATTGTTCACTTAAACTTGTAGAACAAAAAATTGGCGAATGGTACTGTTTGGATGCTTTGCGTACATGTTTCTTAGACTATATGGAAGCAATATATACAAGGATTTCAACCGTCTACCTGTTCCATTCATTGTTCTACTTGTCGAAAATTACAAATAATTTCCGATAAAGGATTAACCATTGGGGCTCATTGTTCACTTAAACTTGAAGAACAAAAAATTGGCGAATGGTACTGTTTGGATGCTTTGCGTACATGTTTCTTAGACTATATAGAAGCAATATATACAAAGATTTCAACCGTCTACCTGTTCCATTCATTGTTCTACTTGTCGAAAGTTACAAATAATTTCCGATAAAGGATTAACAATGGGGCTCATTGTTCACTTAAACTTGAAGAACAAAAAATTGGCGAATTGTACTGTTTGGATGCTTTGCATATATGTTTCGTAGACTATATAGAAGCAATATATACAATTTTTTCAACCGTCTACATGATCCATTCATTGTTCTACTTGTCGAAATTTACAAATAATTTCCTTTAAAGGATTAACAATGGGGCTCGTAGTTCACTTAAACTTGAAGAACAAGAAATTGGCGAATTGTACTGTTTGGATGCTTTGCATAGATGTTTCTTAGACTATTTAGAAGCAATATATAGAAAGATTTCACCCGTCTACCTGTACTATTCATTGTTCCCCTTGTAGAAAGTTACAAATAATTTCCATTTCATGATTATCAATGGGGCTCGCTGTTCACTTAAACTTGAAGATCAAAAAATTTGCGATTGTTACTGTTTAGATGCTTTGCATATATGTTTCTTAGATTATATAGAAGCAATATATACAAATATTTCAACCGTCTAACTGTTCCATTCATTGTTCTACTTGTCGAAAATTACAAATAATTTCCGATAAAGGATTAACCATTGGGGCTCATTGTTCACTTAAACTTGAAGAACAAAAAATTGGCGAATGGTACTGTTTGGATGCTTTGCGTACATGTTTCTTAGACTATATGGAAGCAATATATACAAAGATTTCAACCGACTACGTGTTCCAATCATTGTTCTACTTGTCGAAATTTACAAATAATTTCCTTTAAAGGATTAACAATGGGGCTCGTTGTTCACTTAAACTTGAAGAACAAAAAAGTGGCGAATGGTACTGTTTGGATGCTTTGCATATAAGTTTCTTAGACTATATAGAAGCAATATATACAATGATTTCAACCGTCTACCTTTTCCATTCATTGTTCTACTTGCCGAAATTTACAAATAATTTCCTTTAAAGGATTAACAATGGGGCTCGTAGTTCACTTAAACTTGAAGAGCAAAAAATTGTCGAATTGTACTGTTTGGATGCTTTGCATATATGTTTCTTAGATTATATAGAAGCAATATATACAAATATTTGAACCGTCTAACTGTTCCATTCATTGTTCTACTTGTCGAAAGTTACAAATAATTTCCATTTCATGATTATCAATGGTGCTCGCTGTTCACTTAAACTTGAAGATCAAAAAATTGGCGATTGTTACTGTTTAGATGCTTTGCATATATGTTTCTTAGATTATATAGAAGCAATATATACAAAGATATCAACCGTCTACCAGTTCCATTCATTGTTCTACTTGTCGAAAATTACAAATAATTACCGATAAAGGATTAACCATTGGGGCTCATTGTTCACTTAAACTTGAAGAACAAAAAATTGGCGAATTGTACTGTTTGGATGCTCAGCATATATGTTTCTTAGACTATATGGAAGCAATATATACAAAGATTTCAACCGTCTGCGTGTTCCAATCAATGTTCTACTTGTAGAAAGTTACAATTAATTTCCGTTAAAGGATTAACAATGGGGATCGTAGTTCACTTAAACTTGAAGAACAAAAAATTGGCGAATTGTACTGTTTGGATGCTTTGCATATATGTTTCGTAGGTTATATAGAAGCAATATATACAATGATTTCAACCGTCTACCTGATCCATTCATTGTTCTACTTGTCGAAAGTTACAAATAATTTCCGTTAAGGGATTAACAATGGGGATCGTAGTTTACTTAAACTTGAAGAACAAAAAATTGGCGAATTGTACTGTTTGGATGCTTTGCATATATGTTTCTTATACTATATAAATGCAATAGCTACAAAGATTTCAACCGTCTACCTGTTCCATTCATTGTTCTACTTGTCGAAATTTACAAATAATTTCCTTTAAAGGATTAACAATGGGGCTCGTTGTTCACTTAAACTTGAAGAACAATAAATTGGCGATTTGTACTGTTTGGATGCTTTGCATATATGTTTCTTAGACTATATAGAAGCAACATATACAAAGATTTCAAACGTCTACTAGTTCTATTCATTGTTCTACTTGTCGAAAGTTACAAATAATTTCCGTTTCATGATTATCAATGGGGCACATTGTTCACTTAAACTTGAAGAACAAAAAATTGGCGAATGTTACTGTTTGGATGCTTTGCATATATGTTTCTTAGACTATATAGAAGCAATATATACATTGATTTCAACCGTCTACCTGTTCCATTCATTGTTATACTTGTCGGAAGTTACAAATAATTTCCGTTAAAGTATTAACAATGGGGCTCGTAGTTCACTTAAACATGAAGATGAAATAAATGGCGAATTGTACTGTTTGGATGATTTGCATATATGTTTCTTAGATTATATAGAAGCAATATATACAAAGATTTCAACCGTCTACCTGTTCCATTCATTGTTCTACATGTCGAAAATTACAAATAATTACCGATAAAGGATTAACCATTGGGGCTCATTGTTCACTTAAACTTGAAGATCAAAAAATTTGCGATTGTTACTGTTTAGATGCTTTGCATATATGTTTCTTAGATTATATAGAAGCAATATATACAAATATTTCAACCGTCTAACTGTTCCATTCATTGTTCTACTTGTCGAAAATTACAAATAATTTCCGATAAAGGATTAACCATTGGGGCTCATTGTTCACTAAACTTGAAGAACAAAAAATTGGCGAATTGTACTGTTTGGATGATTTGCATATATGTTTCTTATACTATATAGAAGCAATATATACAAAGATTTCAACCGTCTACCTGTTCCATTCAATGTTCTACTTGTCGAAATTTACAAATAATTTCCTTTAAAGGATTAACAATGGGGCTCGTAGTTCACTTAAACTTGAAGAACAAAAAATTGGCGGACGGTACTGTTTGGATGCTATGCATATATGTTTCTTATACTATATAGAAGCAATATATACAAAGACTTCAACCGTCTACCTGTTCCATTCAATGTTCTAGTTGTCGAAATTTACAAATAATTTCCTTTAAAGGATTAACAATGGGGCTCGTAGTTCACTTAAACTTGAAGAGCAAAAAATTGTCGAATTGTACTGTTTGGATGCTTTGCATATATGTTTCTTAGATTATATAGAAGCAATATATACAAATATTTCAACAGTCTAACTGTTCCATTCATTGTTCTACTTGTCGAAAATTACAAATAATTTCCGATAAAGGATTAACCATTGGGGCTCATTGTTCACTTAAACTTGAAGAACAAAAAATTGGCGAATGGTACTGTTTGGATGCTTTGCGTACATGTTTCTTAGACTATATAGAAGCAATATATACAAAGATTTCAACCGTCTACCTGTTCCATTCATTGTTCTACTTGTCGAAAGTTACAAATAATTTCCGTTAAGGGATTAACAATGGGGGTCGTAGTTTACTTAAACTTGAAGAACAAAAAATTGGCGTATTGTACTGTTTGGATGCTTTGCATATATGTTTCTTAGACTATATAGAAGCAATATATACAATGATTTCAACCGTCTACCTGTTCCATTCATTGTTCTACTTGTCGAAATTTACAAATAATTTCCTTTAAAGGATTAACAATGGGGCTCATTGTTCACTTAAACTTGTAGAACAAAAAATTGGCGAATGGTACTGTTTGGATGCTTTGCGTACATGTTTCTTAGACTATATGGAAGCAATATATACAAGGATTTCAACCGTCTACCTGTTCCATTCATTGTTCTACTTGTCGAAAATTACAAATAATTTCCGATAAAGGATTAACCATTGGGGCTCATTGTTCACTTAAACTTGAAGAACAAAAAATTGGCGTATTGTACTGTTTGGATGCTTTGCATATATGTTTCTTAGACTATATAGAAGCAATATATACAAAGATTTCAACCGTCTACGTGTTCCAATCATTGTTCTACTTGTCGAAATTTACAAATAATTTCCTTTAAAGGATTAACAATGGGGCTCGTTGTTCACTTAAACTTGAAGAACAAAAAAGTGGCGTATGGTACTGTTTGGATGCTTTGCATATATGTTTCTTAGACTATGAAGAAGCAATATATACATTGATTTCAACCGTCTACCTGTTCCATTCATTGTTCTACTTGTCGCAAGTTACAAATAATTTCCGTTAAATTATTAACAATGGGGCTCGTAGTTCACTTAAACTTGAAGATCAAATAATTGGCGAATTGTACTGTTTGGATGATTTGCATATATGTTTCTTAGACTATATAGAAGCAATATATACAAAGATTTCAACCGTCTACCTTTTCCATTCATTGTTCTACTTGTCGAAATTTACAAATAATTTCCTTTAAAGGATTAACAATGGGGCTCGTAGTTCACTTAAACATGAAGAACAAAAAATTGGCGAATGGTACTGTTTGGATGCTTTGCATATATGTTTCTTAGACTATACAGAAGCAATATATACAAAGATTTCAACCATCTACCTGTTCCATTCATTGTTCTACTTGTCGAAAGTTACAAATAATTTCCTTTAAAGGATTAACAATGGGGCTCGTTGTTCACTTAAACTTGAAGAACAATAAATTGGCGAATTGTGCTGTTTGGATGCTTTGCATATATGTTTCTTAGACTATATAGAAGCAATATATACAAAGATTTCAACCGTCTACCTGTTCCATTCATTGTTCTACTTGTCGAAAGTTACAATTAATTTCCGTTAAAGGATTAACAATGGGGCTCGTAGTTCACTTAAAATTGAAGTACAAAAAATTGGCGAATTGTACTGTTTGGATGCTTTGCATATATGTTTCGTAGACTATATAGAAGCAACATATACAAATATTTCAACCGTCTAACTGTTCCAATCATTGTTCTACTTGTCGAAAATTACAAATAATTTCCGATAAAGGATTAACCATTGGGGCTCATTGTTCACTTAAACTTGAAGAACAAAAAATTGGCGAATGGTACTGTTTGGATGCTTTGCATATATGTTTCTTAGACTATATAGAAGCAATATATACAAAGATTTCAACCGTCTACCTTTTCCATTCATTGTTTTTCTTGTCGAAAGTTACAAATAATTTCCGATAACGAATTAACCATTGGGGCTCATTGTTCACTTAAACTTGAAGAACAAAAAATTGGCGAATGGTACTGTTTGGATGCTTTGCATATATGTTTCTTAGACTATATAGAAGCAATAGATACAGAGATTTCAACCGTCTACCTTTTCCATTCATTGTTCTTCTTGTCGAAAGTTACAAATAATTTCCGATAACGGATTAACCATTGGGGCTCATTGTTCACTTAAACTTGAAGAACAAAAAATTGGCGAATGGTACTGTTTGGATGCTTTGCATATATGTTTCTTAGACTATATAGAAGCAATATATACAAAGATTTCAACCGTTTACCTTTTCCATTCATTGTTCTTCTTGTCGAAAGTTACAAATAATTTCCGATAACGGATTAACCATTGGGGCTCATTGTTCACTTAAACTTGAAGAACAAAAAATTGGCGAATTGTACTGTTTGGATGCTTTGCATATATGTTTCTTATACTATATAGAAGCAATATATACAAAGATTTCAATCGTCTACCTGTTCCATTCACTGTTCTACTTGTCGAAGATTACAAATAATTTCCGATAATGGATTAACAATGGGGCTCATTGTTCACTTAAACTTGAAGAACAAAAAATTGCCGAATTGTACTGTTTGGATGCTTTGCATATATGTTTCGTAGACTATATAGAAGCAATATATACAAATATTTCAACCGTCTAACTGTTCCATTCATTGTTCTACTAGTCGAAAAATACAAATAATTTCCGATAATGGATTAACCATTGGTGCTCATTGTTCACTTATACTTGAAGAACAAAAAATTGGCGAATGGTACTGTTTGGATGCTTTGCATATATGTTTCTTAGACTATATAGAAGCAATATATACAAAGATTTCAACCGTCTACCTTTTCCATTCATTGTTCTACTTGTCAAAAGTTACAAATAATTTCCGATAACGGATTAACCATTGGGGCTCATTGTTCACTTAAACTTGAAGAACAAAAAATTGGCGAATTGTACTGTTTGGATGCTTTGCATATATGTTTCTTATACTATATAGAAGCAATATATACAATGATTTCAACCGTCTACCTGTTCCATTCACTGTTCTACTTGTCGAAAGTTACAAATAATTTCCGTTAAGGGATTAACAATGGGGATCGTAGTTCACTTAAACTTGAAGAACAAAAAATTGGAGAATTGTACTGTTTGGATGCTTTGCATATATGTTTCTTATACTATATAGAAGCAATATATACAAAGATTTCAAACGTCTACCAGTTCCATTCACTGTTCTACTTGTCGAAAGTTACAAATAATTTCCGTTAAGGGATTAACAATGGGGATCGTAGTTTACTTAAACTTGAAGAACAAAAAATTGGCGAATTGTACTGTTTGGATGCTTTGCATAAATGTTTCTTAGACTATATAGAAGCAATATATACAATGATTTCAACAGTCTACCTGTTCCATTCATTGTTCTACTTGTCGAAAGTTACAAATAATTTCCTTTAAAGGATTAACAATGGAGCTCGCAGTTCACTTAAACTTGAAGAACAAAAAATTGGCGAATGGTACTGTTTGGATGCTTTGCATATATGTTTCTTAGACTATATAGAAGCAATATATACAATGATTTCAACCGTCTACCTGTTCCATTCATTGTTCTACTTGTCGAAATTTACAAATAATTTCCTTTAAAGGATTAACAATGGGGCTCATTGTTCACTTAAACTTGTAGAACAAAAAATTGGCGAATGGTACTGTTTGGATGCTTTGCGTACATGTTTCTTAGACTATATGGAAGCAATATATACAAGGATTTCAACCGTCTACCTGTTCCATTCATTGTTCTACTTGTCGAAAATTACAAATAATTTCCGATAAAGGATTAACCATTGGGGCTCATTGTTCACTTAAACTTGAAGAACAAAAAATTGGCGTATTGTACTGTTTGGATGCTTTGCATATATGTTTCTTAGACTATATAGAAGCAATATATACAAAGATTTCAACCGTCTACGTGTTCCAATCATTGTTCTACTTGTCGAAATTTACAAATAATTTCCTTTAAAGGATTAACAATGGGGCTCGTTGTTCACTTAAACTTGAAGAACAAAAAAGTGGCGTATGGTACTGTTTGGATGCTTTGCATATATGTTTCTTAGACTATGAAGAAGCAATATATACATTGATTTCAACCGTCTACCTGTTCCATTCATTGTTCTACTTGTCGCAAGTTACAAATAATTTCCGTTAAATTATTAACAATGGGGCTCGTAGTTCACTTAAACTTGAAGATCAAATAATTGGCGAATTGTACTGTTTGGATGATTTGCATATATGTTTCTTAGACTATATAGAAGCAATATATACAAAGATTTCAACCGTCTACCTTTTCCATTCATTGTTCTACTTGTCGAAATTTACAAATAATTTCCTTTAAAGGATTAACAATGGGGCTCGTAGTTCACTTAAACATGAAGAACAAAAAATTGGCGAATGGTACTGTTTGGATGCTTTGCACATATGTTTCTTAGACTATATAGAAGCAATATATACAAAGATTTCAACCATCTACCTGTTCCATTCATTGTTCTACTTGTCGAAAGTTACAAATAATTTCCTTTAAAGGATTAACAATGGGGCTCGTTGTTCACTTAAACTTGAAGAACAATAAATTGGCGAATTGTGCTGTTTGGATGCTTTGCATATATGTTTCTTAGACTATATAGAAGCAATATATACAAAGATTTCAACCGTCTACCTGTTCCATTCATTGTTCTACTTGTCGAAAGTTACAATTAATTTCCGTTAAAGGATTAACAATGGGGCTCGTAGTTCACTTAAACTTGAAGTACAAAAAATTGGCGAATTGTACTGTTTGGATGCTTTGCATATATGTTTCGTAGACTATATAGAAGCAACATATACAAATATTTCAACCGTCTAACTGTTCCAATCATTGTTCTACTTGTCGAAAATTACAAATAATTTCCGATAAAGGATTAACCATTGGGGCTCATTGTTCACTTAAACTTGAAGAACAAAAAATTGGCGAATGGTACTGTTTGGATGCTTTGCGTACATGTTTCTTAGACTATATAGAAGCAATATATACAAAGATTTCAACCGTCTACCTTTTCCATTCATTGTTCAACTTGTCGAAAGTTAAAAATAATTTCCGATAACGGATTAACCATTGGAGCTCATTGTTCACTTAAACTTGAAGAACAAAAAACTGGCGAATTGTACTGTTTGGATGCTTTGCATATATGTTTCTTATACTATATAGAAGCAATATATACAAAGATTTCAACCGTCTACGTGTTCCAATCATTGTTCTACTTGTAGAAAGTTACAATTAATTTCCGTTAAGGGATTAACAATGGGGCTCGTAGTTCACTTAAACTTGAAGAACAAGAAATTGGCGAATGGTACTGTTTGGATGCTTTGCATATATGTTTCTTAGACTATATAGAAGCAATATATACAATGATTTCAACCGTCTACCTGTTCCATTCATTGTTCTACTTGTCGAATGTTACAAATAATTTCCGTTAAGGGATTAACAATGGGGATCGTAGTTTACTTAAACTTGAAGAACAAAAAATTGGCGAATTGTACTGTTTGGATGCTTTGCATATATGTTTCTTAGACTATATAGAAGCAATATATACAATAATTTCAACCGTCTACCTATTCCATTCATTGTTCTACTTGCCGAAATTTACAAATAATTTCCTTTAAAGGATTAACAATGGGGCTCGTAGTTCACTTAAACTTGAAGAGCAAAAAATTGTCGAATTGTACTGTTTGGATGCTTTGCATATATGTTTCTTAGACTATATAGAAGCAATATATACAATGATTTCAACCGTCTACCTGTTCCATTCATTGTTCTACTTGTCGAAAGTTACAAATAATTTCCGTTAAGGGATTAACAATGGGGATCGTAGTTTACTTAAACTTGAAGAACAAAAAATTGGCGTATTGTACTGTTTGGATGCTTTGCATATATGTTTCTTAGACTATATAGAAGCAATATATACAATGATTTCAACCGTCTACCTGTTCCATTCATTGTTCTACTTGTCGAAATTTACAAATAATTTCCTTTAAAGGATTAACAATGGGGCTCATTGTTCACTTAAACTTGTAGAACAAAAAATTGGCGAATGGTACTGTTTGGATGCTTTGCGTACATGTTTCTTAGACTATATGGAAGCAATATATACAAGGATTTCAACCGTCTACCTGTTCCATTCATTGTTCTACTTGTCGAAAATTACAAATAATTTCCGATAAAGGATTAATCATTGGGGCTCATTGTTCACTTAAACTTGAAGAACAAAAAATTGGCGAATTGTACTGTTTGGATGCTTTGCATATATGTTTCTTAGACTATATAGAAGCAATATATACATTGATTTCAACCGTCTACCTGTTCCATTCATTGTTCTACTTGTCGCAAGTTACAAATAATTTCCGTTAAAGTATTAACAATGGGGCTCGTAGTTCACTTAAACTTGAAGAACAAAAAATTGGCGAAGGGTACTGTTTGGATGCTTTGCATATATGTTTCTTAGACTATATAGAAGCAATATATACATTGATTTCAACCGTCTACCTGTTCCATTCATTGTTCTACTTGTCGCAAGTTACAAATAATTTCCGTTAAAGTATTAACAATGGGGCTCGTAGTTCACTTAAACTTGAAGAACAAAAAATTGGCGAAGGGTACTGTTTGGATGCTTTGCATATATGTTTCTTAGACTATATAGAAGCAATATATACAATGATTTCAACCGTCTACATGATCCATTCATTGTTCTACTTGTCGAAATTTACAAATAATTTCCTTTAAAGGATTAACAATGGGGCTCGTAGTTCACTTAAACTTGAAGAACAAAAAATTGGCGATTTGTACTGTTTGGATGCTTTGCATATATGTTTCGTAGACTATATAGAAGCAATATATACAATTTTTTCAACCGTCTACATGATCCATTCATTGTTCTACTTGTCGAAATTTACAAATAATTTCCTTTAAAGGATTAACAATGGGGCTCGTAGTTCACTTAAACTTGAAGAACAAAAAATTGGCAAATTGTACTGTTTGGATGCTTTGCATAGATGTTTCATAGACTATTTAGAAGCAATATATAGAAAGATTTCACCCGTCTACCTGTACTATTCATTGTTCTACTTCTAGAAAGTTACAAATAATTTCCATTTCATGATTATCAATGGGGCTCGCTGTTCACTTAAACTTGAAGATCAAAAAATTGGCGATTGTTACTGTTTAGATGCTTTGCATATATGTTTCTTAGATTATATAGAAGCAATATATACAAATATTTCAACCGTCTAACTGTTCCATTCATTGTTCTACTTGTCGAAAATTACAAATAATTTCCGATAAAGGATTAACCATTGGGGCTCATTGTTCACTTAAACTTGAAGAACAAAAAATTGGCGAATTGTACTGTTTGGATGATTTGCATATATGTTTCTTAGACTATATAGAAGCAATATATACATTGATTTCAACCGTCTACCTGTTCCATTCATTGTTCTACTTGTCGCAAGTTACAAATAATTTCCGTTAAAGTATTAACAATGGGGCTCGCAGTTCACTTAAACTTGAAGATCAAATAATTGGCGAATTGTACTGTTTGGATGATTTGCATATATGTTTCTTAGACTTTATAGAAGCAATATATACAAAGATTTCAACCGTCTACCTGTTCCATTCATTGTTCTACTTGTCGAAAGTTACAAATAATTTCCGTTAAGGCATTAACAATGGGGATCGTAGTTTACTTAAACTTGAAGAACAAGAAATTGGCGAATTGTACTGTTTGGATGCTTTGCATATATGTTTCTTATTCTATATAGAAGCAATATATACAAATATTTCAACCGTCTATCTGTTCCATTCATTGTTCTACTTGTCGAATATTACAAATAATTTCAGTTAAGGGATTAACAATGGGGATCGTAGTTTACTTAAACTTGAGGAACAAAAAATTGGCGAATTGTACTGTTTGGATGCTTTGCATATATGTTTCTTAGACTATATAGAAGCAATATATACAAAGATTTCAACCATCTACCTGTTCCATTCATTGTTCTACTTGTCGAAAGTTACAAATAATTTCCTTTAAAGGATTAACAATGGGGCTCGTTGTTCACTTAAACATGAAGAACAAAAAATTGGCGAATGGTACTGTTTGGATGCTTTGCATATATGTTTCTTAGACTATATAGAAGCAATATATACAAAGATTTCAACCATCTACCTGTTCCATTCATTGTTCTACTTGTCGAAAGTTACAAATAATTTCCTTTAAAGGATTAACAATGGGGCTCGTTGTTCACTTAAACTTGAAGAACAATAAATTGGCGAATTGTGCTGTTTGGATGCTTTGCATATATGTTTCTTAGACTATATAGAAGCAATATATACAAAGATTTCAACCGTCTACCTGTTCCATTCATTGTTCTACTTGTCGAAAGTTACAATTAATTTCCGTTAAAGGATTAACAATGGGGCTCGTAGTTCACTTAAACTTGAAGTACAAAAAATTGGCGAATTGTACTGTTTGGATGCTTTGCATATATGTTTCGTAGACTATATAGAAGCAACATATACAAATATTTCAACCGTCTAACTGTTCCAATCATTGTTCTACTTGTCGAAAATTACAAATAATTTCCGATAAAGGATTAACCATTGGGGCTCATTGTTCACTTAAACTTGAAGAACAAAAAATTGGCGAATGGTACTGTTTGGATGCTTTGCATATATGTTTCTTAGACTATATAGAAGCAATATATACAAAGATTTCAACCGTCTACCTTTTCCATTCATTGTTTTTCTTGTCGAAAGTTACAAATAATTTCCGATAACGAATTAACCATTGGGGCTCATTGTTCACTTAAACTTGAAGAACAAAAAATTGGCGAATGGTACTGTTTGGATGCTTTGCATATATGTTTCTTAGACTATATAGAAGCAATAGATACAGAGATTTCAACCGTCTACCTTTTCCATTCATTGTTCTTCTTGTCGAAAGTTACAAATAATTTCCGATAACGGATTAACCATTGGGGCTCATTGTTCACTTAAACTTGAAGAACAAAAAATTGGCGAATGGTACTGTTTGGATGCTTTGCATATATGTTTCTTAGACTATATAGAAGCAATATATACAAAGATTTCAACCGTTTACCTTTTCCATTCATTGTTCTTCTTGTCGAAAGTTACAAATAATTTCCGATAACGGATTAACCATTGGGGCTCATTAGTCACTTAAACTTGAAGAACAAAAAATTGGCGAATTGTACTGTTTGGATGCTTTGCATATATGTTTCTTATACTATATAGAAGCAATATATACAAAGATTTCAATCGTCTACCTGTTCCATTCACTGTTCTACTTGTCGAAGATTACAAATAATTTCCGATAATGGATTAACAATGGGGCTCATTGTTCACTTAAACTTGAAGAACAAAAAATTGCCGAATTGTACTGTTTGGATGCTTTGCATATATGTTTCGTAGACTATATAGAAGCAATATATACAAATATTTCAACCGTCTAACTGTTCCATTCATTGTTCTACTAGTCGAAAAATACAAATAATTTCCGATAATGGATTAACCATTGGTGCTCATTGTTCACTTATACTTGAAGAACAAAAAATTGGCGAATGGTACTGTTTGGATGCTTTGCATATATGTTTCTTAGACTATATAGAAGCAATATATACAAAGATTTCAACCGTCTACCTTTTCCATTCATTGTTCTACTTGTCAAAAGTTACAAATAATTTCCGATAACGGATTAACCATTGGGGCTCATTGTTCACTTAAACTTGAAGAACAAAAAATTGGCGAATTGTACTGTTTGGATGCTTTGCATATATGTTTCTTATACTATATAGAAGCAATATATACAATTATTTCAACCGTCTACCTGTTCCATTCACTGTTCTACTTGTCGAAAGTTACAAATAATTTCCGTTAAGGGATTAACAATGGGGATCGTAGTTCACTTAAACTTGAAGAACAAAAAATTGGAGAATTGTACTGTTTGGATGCTTTGCATATATGTTTCTTATACTATATAGAAGCAATATATACAAAGATTTCAAACGTCTACCAGTTCCATTCACTGTTCTACTTGTCGAAAGTTACAAATAATTTCCGTTAAGGGATTAACAATGGGGATCGTAGTTTACTTAAACTTGAAGAACAAAAAATTGGCGAATTGTACTGTGTGGATGCTTTGCATAAATGTTTCTTAGACTATATAGAAGCAATATATACAATGATTTCAACAGTCTACCTGTTCCATTCATTGTTCTACTTGTCGAAAGTTACAAATAATTTCCTTTAAAGGATTAACAATGGAGCTCGCAGTTCACTTAAACTTGAAGAACAAAAAATTGGCGAATGGTACTGTTTGGATGCTTTGCATATATGTTTCTTAGACTATATAGAAGCAATATATACAATGATTTCAACCGTCTACCTGTTCCATTCATTGTTCTACTTGTCGAAATTTACAAATAATTTCCTTTAAAGGATTAACAATGGGGCTCATTGTTCACTTAAACTTGTAGAACAAAAAATTGGCGAATGGTACTGTTTGGATGCTTTGCGTACATGTTTCTTAGACTATATGGAAGCAATATATACAAGGATTTCAACCGTCTACCTGTTCCATTCATTGTTCTACTTGTCGAAAATTACAAATAATTTCCGATAAAGGATTAACCATTGGGGCTCATTGTTCACTTAAACTTGAAGAACAAAAAATTGGCGTATTGTACTGTTTGGATGCTTTGCATATATGTTTCTTAGACTATATAGAAGCAATATATACAAAGATTTCAACCGTCTACGTGTTCCAATCATTGTTCTACTTGTCGAAATTTACAAATAATTTCCTTTAAAGGATTAACAATGGGGCTCGTTGTTCACTTAAACTTGAAGAACAAAAAAGTGGCGTATGGTACTGTTTGGATGCTTTGCATATATGTTTCTTAGACTATGAAGAAGCAATATATACATTGATTTCAACCGTCTACCTGTTCCATTCATTGTTCTACTTGTCGCAAGTTACAAATAATTTCCGTTAAATTATTAACAATGGGGCTCGTAGTTCACTTAAACTTGAAGATCAAATAATTGGCGAATTGTACTGTTTGGATGATTTGCATATATGTTTCTTAGACTATATAGAAGCAATATATACAAAGATTTAAACCGTCTACCTTTTCCATTCATTGTTCTACTTGTCGAAATTTACAAATAATTTCCTTTAAAGGATTAACAATGGGGCTCGTAGTTCACTTAAACATGAAGAACAAAAAATTGGCGAATGGTACTGTTTGGATGCTTTGCACATATGTTTCTTAGACTATATAGAAGCAATATATACAAAGATTTCAACCATCTACCTGTTCCATTCATTGTTCTACTTGTCGAAAGTTACAAATAATTTCCTTTAAAGGATTAACAATGGGGCTCGTTGTTCACTTAAACTTGAAGAACAATAAATTGGCGAATTGTGCTGTTTGGATGCTTTGCATATATGTTTCTTAGACTATATAGAAGCAATATATACAAAGATTTCAACCGTCTACCTGTTCCATTCATTGTTCTACTTGTCGAAAGTTACAATTAATTTCCGTTAAAGGATTAACAATGGGGCTCGTAGTTCACTTAAACTTGAAGTACAAAAAATTGGCGAATTGTACTGTTTGGATGCTTTGCATATATGTTTCGTAGACTATATAGAAGCAACATATACAAATATTTCAACCGTCTAACTGTTCCAATCATTGTTCTACTTGTCGAAAATTACAAATAATTTCCGATAAAGGATTAACCATTGGGGCTCATTGTTCACTTAAACTTGAAGAACAAAAAATTGGCGAATGGTACTGTTTGGATGCTTTGCATATATGTTTCTTAGACTATATAGAAGCAATATATACAAAGATTTCAACCGTCTACCTTTTCCATTCATTGTTCTTCTTGTCGAAAGTTACAAATAATTTCCGATAACGAATTAACCATTGGGGCTCATTGTTTTACTTAAACTTGAAGAACAAAAAATTGGCGAATGGTACTGTTTGGATGCTTTGCATATATGTTTCTTAGACTATATAGAAGCAATAGATACAGAGATTTCAACCGTCTACCTTTTCCATTCATTGTTCTTCTTGTCGAAAATTACAAATAATTGCCGATAACGGATTAACCATTGGGGCTCATTGTTCACTTAAACTTGAAGAACAAAAAATTGGCGAATGGTACTGTTTGGATGCTTTGCATATATGTTTCTTAGACTATATAGAAGCAATATATACAAAGATTTCAACCGTTTACCTTTTCCATTCATTGTTCTTCTTGTCGAAAGTTACAAATAATTTCCGATAACGGATTAACCATTGGGGCTCATTGTTCACTTAAACTTGAAGAACAAAAAATTGGCGAATTGTACTGTTTGGATGCTTTGCATATATGTTTCTTATACTATATAGAAGCAATATATACAAAGATTTCAATCGTCTACCTGTTCCATTCACTGTTCTACTTGTCGAAGATTACAAATAATTTCCGATAATGGATTAACAATGGGGCTCATTGTTCACTTAAACTTGAAGAACAAAAAATTGCCGAATTGTACTGTTTGGATGCTTTGCATATATGTTTCGTAGACTATATAGAAGCAATATATACAAATATTTCAACCGTCTAACTGTTCCATTCATTGTTCTACTAGTCGAAAAATACAAATAATTTCCGATAATGGATTAACCATTGGTGCTCATTGTTCACTTATACTTGAAGAACAAAAAATTGGCGAATGGTACTGTTTGGATGCTTTGCATATATGTTTCTTAGACTATATAGAAGCAATATATACAAAGATTTCAACCGTCTACCTTTTCCATTCATTGTTCTACTTGTCAAAAGTTACAAATAATTTCCGATAACGGATTAACCATTGGGGCTCATTGTTCACTTAAACTTGAAGAACAAAAAATTGGCGAATTGTACTGTTTGGATGCTTTGCATATATGTTTCTTATACTATATAGAAGCAATATATACAATGATTTCAACCGTCTACCTGTTCCATTCACTGTTCTACTTGTCGAAAGTTACAAATAATTTCCGTTAAGGGATTAACAATGGGGATCGTAGTTCACTTAAACTTGAAGAACAAAAAATTGGAGAATTGTACTGTTTGGATGCTTTGCATATATGTTTCTTATACTATATAGAAGCAATATATACAAAGATTTCAAACGTCTACCAGTTCCATTCACTGTTCTACTTGTCGAAAGTTACAAATAATTTCCGTTAAGGGATTAACAATGGGGATCGTAGTTTACTTAAACTTGAAGAACAAAAAATTGGCGAATTGTACTGTTTGGATGCTTTGCATAAATGTTTCTTAGACTATATAGAAGCAATATATACAATGATTTCAACAGTCTACCTGTTCCATTCATTGTTCTACTTGTCGAAAGTTACAAATAATTTCCTTTAAAGGATTAACAATGGAGCTCGCAGTTCACTTAAACTTGAAGAACAAAAAATTGGCGAATGGTACTGTTTGGATGCTTTGCATATATGTTTCTTATTCTATATAGAAGCAATAGATACAAAGATTTCAACCGTCTACCTGTTCCATTCAATGTTCTACTTGTACAAAGTTACAATTAATTTCCGTTAAAGGATTAACAATGGGGCTCGTAGTTCACTTAAACTTGAAGAACAAAAAATTGGCGAATGGTACTGTTTGGATGCTTTGCATATATGTTTCTTAGACTAAATAGAAGCAATATATACAAAGATTTCAACCGTCTACCTGTTCCATTCACTGTTCTACTTGTCGAAAGTTACAAATAATTTCCGTTAAGGGATTAACAATGGGGATCGTAGTTCACTTAAACTTGAAGAACAAAAAATTGGCGAATTGTACTGTTTGGATGCTTTGCATATATGTTTCTTAGACTATATAGAAGCAATAGATACAAAGATTTCAACCGTCTACCTTTTCCATTCATTGTTCTTCTTGTCGAAAGTTACAAATAATTTCCGATAACGGATTAACCATTGGGGCTCATTGTTCACTTAAACTTGAAGAACAAAAAATTGGCGAATTGTACTGTTTGGATGCTTTGCATATATGTTTCTTATACTATATAGAAGCAATATATACAAAGATTTCAATCGTCTACGTGTTCCAATCATTGTTCTACTTGTCGAAATTTACAGATAATTTCCTTTAAAGGATTAACAATGGGGCTCGTTGTTCACTTAAACTTGAAGAACAAAAAAGTGGCGAATGGTACTGTTTGGATGCTTTGCATATATGTTTCTTAGACTATAAGAAAGCAATATATACATTGATTTCAACCGTCTACCTGTTCCATTCATTGTTCTACTTGTCGAAAGTTACAAATAATTTCCGATAAAGGATTAACCATTGGGGCTCATTGTTCACTTAAACTTGAAGAACAAAAAATTGGCGAATGTTACTGTTTGGATGCTTTGCATATATGTTTCTTAGACTATATAGAAGCAATAGATACAAAGATTTCAACCGTCTACCTTTTCCATTCATTGTTCTTCTTGTCGAAAGTTACAAATAATTTCCGATAACGGATTAACCATTGGGGCTCATTGTTCACTTAAACTTGAAGAACAAAAAATTGGCGAATTGTACTGTTTGGATGCTTTGCATATATGTTTCTTATACTATATAGAAGCAATATATACAAAGATTTCAATCGTCTACCTGTTCCATTCACTGTTCTACTTGTCGAAAATTACAAATAATTTCCGATAATGGATTAACAATGGGGCTCATTGTTCACTTAAACTTGAAGAACAAAAAATTGGCTAATTGTACTGTTTGGATGCTTTGCATATATGTTTCGTAGACTATATAGAAGCAATATATACAAATATTTCAACCGTCTAACTGTTCCATTCATTGTTCTACTTGACGCAAATTACAAATAATTTCCGATAAAGTATTAACCATTGGTGCTCATTGTTCACTTAAACTTGAAGAACAAAAAATTGGCGAATGGTACTGTTTGGATGCTTTGCATATATGTTTCATAGACTATATAGAAGCAATATATACAAAGATTTCAACCATCTACCTGTTCCATTCATTGTTCTACTTGTCGAAAGTTACAAATAATTTCCGATAACGGATTAACCATTGGGGCTCATTGTTCACTTAAACTTGAAGAACAAAAAATTGGCGAATTGTACTGTTTGGATGCTTTGCATATATGTTTCTTCTACTATATAGAAGCAATATATACAAAGATTTCAACCGTCTACCTGTTCCATTCACTGTTCTACTTGTCGAAAGTTACAAATAATTTCCGTTAAGGGATTAACAATGGGGATCGTAGTTCACTTAAACTTGAAGAACAAAAAATTGGCGAATTGTACTGTTTGGATGCTTTGCGTACATGTTTCTTAGACTATATGGAAGCAATATATACAAAGATTTCAACCGTCTACGTGTTCCAATCATTGTTCTACTTGTCGAAATTTACAAATAATTTCCTTTAAAGGATTAACAATAGGGCTCGTTGTTCACTTAAACTTGAAGAACAAAAAAGTGGCGTATGGTACTGTTTGGATGCTTTGCATATATTTTTCGTAGACTATATAGAAGCAATATATACAAATATTTCAACCGTCTAACTGTTCCATTCATTGTTCTACTTGTCGAAAATTACAAATAATTTCCGATAAAGTATTAACCATTGGTGCTCATTGTTCACTTAAACTTGAAGAACAAAAAATTGGCGAATGGTACTGTTTGGATGCTTTGCATATATGTTTCTTAGACTATATAGAAGCAATATATACAAAGATTTCAACCATCTACCTGTTCCATTCATTGTTCTACTTGTCGAAAGTTACAAATAATTTCCGATAACGGATTAACCATTGGGGCTCATTGTTCACTTAAACTTGAAGAATAAAAAATTGGCGAATTGTACTGTTTGGATGCTTTGCATATATGTTTCTTATACTATATAGAAGCAATATATACAAAGATTTCAACCGTCTACCTGTTCCATTCACTGTTCTACTTGTCGAAAGTTACAAATAATTTCCGTTAAGGTATTAACAATGGGGATCGTAGTTCACTTAAACTAGAAGATCAAATAATTGGCGAATTGTACTGTTTGGATGATTTGCATATATGTTTCTTAGACTTTATAGAAGCAATATATACAAAGATTTCAACCGTCTACCTGTTCCATTCATTGTTCTACTTGTCGAAAGTTACAAATAATTTCCGTTAAGGCATTAACAATGGGGATCGTAGTTTACTTAAACTTGAAGAACAAGAAATTGGCGAATTTTACTGTTTGGATGCTTTGCATATATGTTTCTTAGACTATATAGAAGCAATATATACAAAGATTTCAACCGTCTACCTGTTCCATTCATAGTTCTACTTGTCGAAAGTTACAAATAATTTCCTTTAAAGGATTAACAATGGGGCTCATTGTTCACTTAAACTTGAAGAACAAAAAATTGGCGAATTGTACTGTTTGGATGCTTTGCATATATGTTTCTTAGACTATATAGAAGCAATATATACAATAATTTCAACAGTCTACCTGTTCCATTCATTGTTCTACTTGTCGAAATTTACAAATAATTTCCTTTAAAGTATTAACAATGGGGCTCGTAGTTCACTTAAACATGAAGAACAAAAAATTGGCGTATGGTACTGTTTGGATGCTTTGCATATATGTTTCTTAGACTATATAGAAGCAATATATACAAAGATTTCAACCGGCTACCTGTTCCATTCATTGTTCTACTTGCCGAAATTTACAAATAATTTCCTTTAAAGGATTAACAATGCGGCTCGTAGTTCACTTAAACATGAAGAACAAAAAATTGGCGTATGGTACTGTTTGGATGCTTTGCATATATGTTTCTTAGACTATATAGAAGCAATATATACAAAGATTTTAACCGTCTACCTGTTCCATTCATTGTTCTACTTGTCGAAAATTACAAATAATTTCCGATAATGGATTAACAATGGGGCTCATTGTTCACTTAAACTTGAAGAACAAAAAATTGGCGAATTGTGCTGTTTGGATGCTTTGCATATATGTTTCGTAGACTATATAGAAGCAATATATACAAATATTTCAACCGTCTAACTGTTCCATTCATTGTTCTACTTGTCGAAAATTACAAATAATTTCCGTTAAGGGATTAACAATGGGGATCGTAGTTTACTTAAACTTGAAGAACAAGAAATTGGCGAATTGTACTGTTTGGATGCTTTGCATATATGTTTCTTAGACTATATAGAAGCAATATATACAAAGATTTCAACCATCTACCTGTTCCATTCATTGTTCTACTTGTCGAAAGTTACAAATAATTTCCGATAACGGATTAACCATTGGGGCTCATTGTTCACTTAAACTTGAAGAATAAAAAATTGGCGAATTGTACTGTTTGGATGCTTTGCATATATGTTTCTTATACTATATAGAAGCAATATATACAAAGATTTCAACCGTCTACCTGTTCCATTCACTGTTCTACTTGTCGAAAGTTACAAATAATTTCCGTTAAGGTATTAACAATGGGGATCGTAGTTCACTTAAACTAGAAGATCAAATAATTGGCGAATTGTACTGTTTGGATGATTTGCATATATGTTTCTTAGACTTTATAGAAGCAATATATACAAAGATTTCAACCGTCTACCTGTTCCATTCATTGTTCTACTTGTCGAAAGTTACAAATAATTTCCGTTAAGGCATTAACAATGGGGATCGTAGTTTACTTAAACTTGAAGAACAAGAAATTGGCGAATTTTACTGTTTGGATGCTTTGCATATATGTTTCTTAGACTATATAGAAGCAATATATACAAAGATTTCAACCGTCTACCTGTTCCATTCATAGTTCTACTTGTCGAAAGTTACAAATAATTTCCTTTAAAGGATTAACAATGGGGCTCATTGTTCACTTAAACTTGAAGAACAAAAAATTGGCGAATTGTACTGTTTGGATGCTTTGCATATATGTTTCTTAGACTATATAGAAGCAATATATACAATAATTTCAACAGTCTACCTGTTCCATTCATTGTTCTACTTGTCGAAATTTACAAATAATTTCCTTTAAAGGATTAACAATGGGGCTCATTGTTCACTTAAACTAGAAGATCAAAAAATTGGCGAATTGTACTGTTTGGATGCTTTGCATATATGTTTCGTAGACTATATAGAAGCAATATATACAATAATTTCAACAGTCTACCTGTTCCATTCATTGTTCTACTTGTCGAAAGTTACAAATAATTTCCGTTAAAGTATTAACAATGGGGCTCGTAGTTCACTTAAACTTGAAGATCAAATAATTGGCGAATTGTACTGTTTGGATGCTTTGCATATATGTTTCTTAGACTATATAGAAGCAATATATACAATGATTTCAACCGTCTACCTGTTCCATTCATTGTTCTACTTGTCGAAAGTTACAAATAATTTCCGTTAAAGTATTAACAATGGGGCTCGTAGTTCACTTAAACTTGAAGATCAAATAATTGGCGAATTGTACTGTTTGGATGATTTGCATAGATGTTTCTTAGACTATTTAGAAGCAATATATAGAAAGATTTCACCCGTCTACCTGTACTATTCATTGTTCTACTTGTAGAAAGTTACAAATAATTTCCATTTCATGATTATCAATGGGGCTCGCTGTTCACTTAAACTTGAAGATCAAAAAATTGGCGATTGTTACTGTTTAGATGCTTTGCATATATGTTTCTTAGATTATATAGAAGCAATATATACAAAGATTTCAACCGTCTACCAGTTCCATTCATTGTTCTACTTGTCGAAAATTACAAATAATTTCCTTTAAAGGATTAACAATGGGGCACGTAGTTCACTTAAACATGAAGATGAAATAATTGGCGAATTGTACTGTTTTGATGCTTTGCATATATGTTTCTTAGATTATATAGAAGCAATATATACAATGATTTCAACCGTCTACCTGATCCATTCATTGTTCTACTTGTCGAAAGTTACAAATAATTTCCTTTAAAGGATTAACAATGGGGCTCGTAGTTCACTTAAACTTGAAGAACAAGAAATTGGCGAATGGTACTGTTTGGATGCTTTGCATATATGTTTCTTAGATTATATAGAAGCAATATATACAAAGATTTCAACCGTCTACCTGTTCCATTCATTGTTCTACTTGTAGAAAGTTACAATTAATTTCCGTTAAAGGATTAACAATGGGGCTCGTAGTTCACTTAAACTTGAAGAACAAAAAATTGGCGAATTGTACTGTTTGGATGCTTTGCATATATGTTTCTTATACTATATAGAAGCAATATATACAAATATTTCAACCGTCTACCTGTTCCATTCATTGTTCTACTTATCGAAATTTACAAATAATTTCCTTTAAAGAATTAACAATGGGGCTCGTAGTTCTCTTAAACTTGAAGAACAAAAAATTGGCGAATGGTACTGTTTGGATGCTTTGCATATATGTTTCTTAGACTATATAGAAGCAATATATACATTGATTTCAACCGGCTACCTGTTCCATTCATTGTTCTACTTGTCGCAATTTACAAATAATTTCCGTTAAAGTATTAACCATGGGGCTCGTAGTTCACTTAAACTTGAAGATCAAATAAATGGCGAATTGTACTGTTTGGACGCTTTGCATATATGTTTCTTAGACTATATAGAAGCAATATATACAATGATTTCAACAGTCTACCTGTTCCATTCATTGCACTACTTGTCGAAATTTACAAATAATTTCCTTTAAGGGATTAACAATGGGGATCGTAGTTTACTTAAACTTGAAGAACAAAAAATTGGCGAATTGTACTGTTTGGATGCTTTGCATATATGTTTCTTATACTATATAGAAGCAATATATACAAATATTTCAACCGTCTACCTGTTCCATTCATTGTTCTACTTGTCGAAAATTACAAATAATTTCCGATAATGGATTAACCATTGGGGCTCATTGTTCACTTAAACTTGAAGACCAAGAAATTGGCGAATGGTACTGTTTGGATGCTTTGCGTACATGTTTCTTAGACTATATGGAAGCAATATATACAAAGATTTCAACCGTCTACCTGTTCCATTCACTGTTCTACTTGTCGAAAGTTACAAATAATTTCCGTTAAGGGATTAACAATGGGGATCGTAGTTTACTTAAACTTGAAGAACAAAAAATTGGCGAATTGTACTGTTTGGATGCTTTGCATGTATGTTTCTTATACTATATAGAAGCAATATATACAAATATTTCAACCGTCTACCTGTTCCATTCATTGTTCTACTTGTCGAAAATTACAAATAATTTCCGATAATGGATTAACCATTGGGGCTCATTGTTCACTTAAACTTGAAGACCAAAAAATTGGCGAATGGTACTGTTTGGATGCTTTGCGTACACGTTTCTTAGACTATATGGAAGCAATATATACAAAGATTTCAACCGTCTACGTGTTCCAATCATTGTTCTACTTGTCGAAAGTTACAAATAATTTCCGTTAAGGGATTAACAATGGGGATCGTAGTTTACTTAAACTTGAAGAACAAAAAATTGGCGAATTGTACTGTTTGGATGCTTTGCATAGATGTTTCTTAGACTATATAGAAGCAATATATACAATGATTTCAACAGTCTACCTGTTCCATTCATTGCACTACTTGTCGAAATTTACAAATAATTTCCTTTAAGGGATTAACAATGGGGATCGTAGTTTGCTTAAACTTGAAGAACAAAAAATTGGCGAATTGTACTGTTTGGATGCTTTGCATATATGTTTCTTATACTATATAGAAGCAATATATACAAATATTTCAACCGTCTACCTGTTCCATTCATTGTTCTACTTGTCGAAAATTACAAATAATTTCCGATAATGGATTAACCATTGGGGCTCATTGTTCACTTAAACTTGAAGACCAAGAAATTGGCGAATGGTACTGTTTGGATGCTTTGCGTACATGTTTCTTAGACTATATGGAAGCAATATATACAAAGATTTCAACCGTCTACCTGTTCCATTCACTGTTCTACTTGTCGAAAGTTACAAATAATTTCCGTTAAGGGATTAACATTGGGGATCGTAGTTTACTTAAACTTGAAGAACAAAAAATTGGCGAATTGTACTGTTTGGATGCTTTGCATATATGTTTCTTATACTATATAGAAGCAATATATACAAAGATTTCAACCGTCTACCTGTTCCATTCAATGTTCTACTTGTCGAAATTTACAAATAATTTCCTTTAAAGGATTAACAATGGGGCTCGTAGTTCACTTAAACTTGAAGAACAAAAAATTGGCGGACGGTACTGTTTGGATGCTATGCATATATGTTTCTTATACTATATAGAAGCAATATATACAAAGACTTCAACCGTCTACCTGTTCCATTCAATGTTCTAGTTGTCGAAATTTACAAATAATTTCCTTTAAAGGATTAACAATGGGGCTCGTAGTTCACTTAAACTTGAAGAACAAAAAATTGGCGAACGGTACTGCTTGGATGCTTTGCATATATGTATCTTAGACTATGTAGAAGCAATATATACAAAGATTTCATCCGTCTACCTGTTCCATTCATTGTTCTACTTGTCGAAAGTTACAAATAATTTCCGATAAAGGATTAACAATGGGGCTCATTGTTCACTTAAACTTGAAGAACAAAAAATTGGCGAATGGTACTGTTTGGATGCTTTGCATATATGTTTCTTAGACTATATAGAAGCAATATATACATTGATTTCAACCGTCTAACTGTTCCACTCATTGTTCTACTTGTCGCAAGTTACAAATAATTTCCGATATCGGATTAACCATTGGGGCTCATTGTTCACTTAAACTTGAAGATAAAAAAATTGGCGAATGTTACTGTTTGGATGCTTTGCATATATGTTTCGTATATTATATAGAAGCAATATATACAATGATTTCAACCGTCTACCTGTTCCATTCATAGTTCTACTTGTCGAAAGTTACAAATAATTTCCGATAAAGGATTAACAATGGGGCTCATTGTTCACTTAAACTTGGAGAACAAAAAATTGGCGAATGGTATTGTTTGGAAGCTTTGCATATATGTTTCTTAGACTATATGGAAGCAATATATACAAAGATTTCAACCGTCTACCTGTTCTATTCATTGTTCTACTTGTAGAAAGTTACAAATAATTTCCGTTTCATGATTATCAATGGGGCTCGTAGTTCACTTAAACTTCAAGAACAAAAAATTGGCGAATTGTACTGTTTGGATGCTTTGCATATATGTTTCGTATATTATATAGAAGCAATATATACAATGATTTCAACCGTCTACCTGTTCCATTCATAGTTCTACTTGTCGAGAGTTACAAATAATTTCCGATAAAGGATTAACAATGGGGCTCATTGTTCACTTAAACTTGGAGAATAAAAAATTGGCGAATGGTATTGTTTGGATGCTTTGCATATATGTTTCTTAGACTATATGGAAGCAATATATACAAAGATTTCAACCGTCTACCTGTTCTATTCATTGTTCTACTTGCAGAAAGTTACAAATAATTTCCGTTTCATGATTATCAATGGGGCTCATTGTTCACTTAAACTTGAAGAACAAAAAATTGGCGAATGGTACTGTTTGGATGCTTTGCATATATGTTTCTTAGACTATATAGAAGCAATATATACATTGATTTCAACCGTCTACCTGTTCCACTCATTGTTCTACTTGTAGAAAGTTACAATTAATTTCCGTTAAAGGATTAACAATGGGGCTCGTAGTTCACTTAAACTTGAAGAACAAAAAATTGGCGAATTGTACTGTTTGGATGCTTTGCATATATGTTTCGTATATTATATAGAAGCAATATATACAATGATTTCAACCGTCTACCTGTTCCATTCATAGTTCTACTTGTCGAAAGTTACAAATAATTTCCGATAAAGGATTAACAATGGGGCTCATTGTTCACTTAAACTTGGAGAACAAAAAATTGGCGAATGGTATTGTTTGGATGCTTTGCATATATGTTTCTTATACTATATAGAAGCAACATATACAAAGATTTCAACCGTCTACCTGTTCCATTCAATGTTCTACTTGTAGAAAGTTACAATTAATTTCCGTTAAAGAATTAACAATGGGGCTCGTAGTTCACTTAAACTTGAAGAACAAAAAATTGGCGAATGGTACTGTTTGGATGCTTTGCATATATGTTTCTTAGACTATATAGAAGCAATATATACATTGATTTCAACCGGCTACCTGTTCCATTCATTGCACTACTTGTCGAAATTTACAAATAATTTCCTTTAAGGGATTAACAATGGGGATCGTAGTTTACTTAAACTTGAAGAACAAAAAATTGGCGAATTGTACTGTTTGGATGCTTTGCATATATGTTTCTTATACTATATAGAAGCAATATATACAAATATTTCAACCGTCTACCTGTTCCATTCATTGTTCTACTTGTCGAAAATTACAAATAATTTCCGATAATGGATTAACCATTGGGGCTCATTGTTCACTTAAACTTGAAGACCAAGAAATTGGCGAATGGTACTGTTTGGATGCTTTGCGTACATGTTTCTTAGACTATATGGAAGCAATATATACAAAGATTTCAACCGTCTACCTGTTCCATTCACTGTTCTACTTGTCGAAAGTTACAAATAATTTCCGTTAAGGGATTAACAATGGGGATCGTAGTTTACTTAAACTTGAAGAACAAAAAATTGGCGAATTGTACTGTTTGGATGCTTTGCATATATGTTTCTTATACTATATAGAAGCAATATATACAAATATTTCAACCGTCTACCTGTTCCATTCATTGTTCTACTTGTCGAAAATTACAAATAATTTCCGATAATGGATTAACCATTGGGGCTCATTGTTCACTTAAACTTGAAGACCAAAAAATTGGCGAATGGTACTGTTTGGATGCTTTGCGTACACGTTTCTTAGACTATATGGAAGCAATATATACAAAGATTTCAACCGTCTACGTGTTCCAATCATTGTTCTACTTGTCGAAAGTTACAAATAATTTCCGTTAAGGGATTAACAATGGGGATCGTAGTTTACTTAAACTTGAAGAACAAAAAATTGGCGAATTGTACTGTTTGGATGCTTTGCATAGATGTTTCTTAGACTATATAGAAGCAATATATACAATGATTTCAACAGTCTACCTGTTCCATTCATTGCACTACTTGTCGAAATTTACAAATAATTTCCTTTAAGGGATTAACAATGGGGATCGTAGTTTACTTAAACTTGAAGAACAAAAAATTGGAGAATTGTACTGTTTGGATGCTTTGCATATATGTTTCTTATACTATATAGAAGCAATATATACAAATATTTCAACCGTCTACCTGTTCCATTCATTGTTCTACTTGTCGAAAATTACAAATAATTTCCGATAATGGATTAACCATTGGGGCTCATTGTTCACTTAAACTTGAAGACCAAGAAATTGGCGAATGGTACTGTTTGGATGCTTTGCGTACATGTTTCTTAGACTATATGGAAGCAATATATACAAAGATTTCAACCGTCTACCTGTTCCATTCACTGTTCTACTTGTCGAAAGTTACAAATAATTTCCGTTAAGGGATTAACATTGGGGATCGTAGTTTACTTAAACTTGAAGACCAAGAAATTGGCGAATTGTACTGTTTGGATGCTTTGCATATGTGTTTCTTAGACTATATAGAAGCAATATATACAAAGATTTCAACCGTCTACCTGTTCCATTCATTGTTCTACTTGCCGAAAGTTACAAATAATTTCCGATAAAGGATTAACCATTGGGTCTCATTGTTAACTTAAACTTGAAGAACAAAAAATTGGCGAATGGTACTGTTTGGATGCTTTGCGTACATGTTTCTTAGACTATATGGAAGCAATATATACAAAGATTTCACCCGTCTACATGTACTATTCATTGTTCTACTTGTAGAAAGTTACAAATAATTACCGATAAAGGATTAATCATTGGGGCTCATTGTTCACTTAAACTTGAAGAACAAAAAATTGGCGAATTGTACTGTTTGGATGCTTTGCATATATGTTTCTTAGACTATATAGAAGCAATATATACAAAGATTTCAGCCATCTACCTGTTCCATTCATTGTTCTACTTGTCGAAAGTTACAAATAATTTCCGATAACGGATTAACCATTGGGGCTCATTGTTCACTTAAACTTGAAGAACAAAAAACTGGCGAATTGTACTGTTTGGATGCTTTGCATATATGTTTCTTATACTATATAGAAGCAATATATACAAAGATTTCAACCGTCTACCTGTTCCATTCACTGTTCTACTTGTCGAAAGTTACAATTAATTTCCGTTAAAGGATTAACAAGGGGGTCCGTAGTTCACTTAAACTTGAAGAACAAAAAATTGGCGAATTGTACTGTTTGGATGCTTTGCATATATGTTTCGTAGATTATATAGAAGCAATATATACAATGATTTCAACCGTCTACCTGATCCATTCATTGTTCTACTTGTCGAAATTTACAAATAATTTCCGTTAAAGGATTAACAATGGGGCTCGTAGTTCACTTAAACTTATAGAACAAAAAATTGGCGACATGTACTGTTTGGATGATTTGCACAGATGTTTCTTATACTATATAGAAGCAATATATACAAAGATTTCAACCGTCGACCTGTTCCATTCACTGTTCTACTTGTCGAAAGTTTCAAATAATTTCCGTTAAGGGATTAACAATGGGGATCGTAGTTTACTTAAACTTGAAGAACAAATAATTGGCGAATTGTACTGTTTGGATGCTTTGCATATATGTTTCTTAGACTATATAGAAGCAATATATACAAAGATTTCAACAGTCTACCTGTTCCATTCATTGTTCTACTTGTCGAAAGTTACAAATAATTTCCGATAACGGATTAACCATTGGGGCTCATTGTTCACTTAAACTTGAAGAACAAAAAATTGGCGAATTGTACTGTTTGGATGCTTTGCATATATGTTTCTTATACTATATAGAAGCAATATATACAAAGATTTCAACCGTCTACCTGTTCCATTCACTGTTCTACTTGTCGAAAGTTACAAATAATTTCCGTTAAGGGATTAACAATGGGGATCGTAGTTTACTTAAACTTGAAGAACAAATAATTGGCGAATTGTACTGTTTGGATGCTTTGCATATATGTTTCTTATACTATATAGAAGCAATATATACAAATATTTCAACCGTCTACCTGTTCCATTCATTGTTCTACTTGTCGAAAATTACAAATAATTTCGGATAAAGGATTAACCATTGGGGCTCATTGTTCACTTAATCTTGAAGACCAACAAATTGGCGAACGGTACTGTTTGGATGCTTTGCGTACATGTTTCTTAGACTATATGGAAGCAATATATACAAAGATTTCAACCGTCTACGTGTTCCAATCATTGTTCTACTTGTCGAAATTTACAAATAATTTCCTTTAAAGGATTAACAATGGGGCTCGTAGTTCACTTAAACTTGAAGAACAAGAAATTGGCGAATGGTACTGTTTGGATGCTTTGCATATATGTTTCTTAGATTATATAGAAGCAATATATACAAAGATTTCAACCGTCTACCTGTTCCATTCATTGTTCTACTTGTAGAAAGTTACAATTAATTTCCGTTAAAGGATTAACAATGGGGCTCGTAGTTCACTTAAACTTGAAGAACAAAAAATTGGCGAATTGTACTGTTTGGATGCTTTGCATATATGTTTCTTATACTATATAGAAGCAATATATACAAATATTTCAACCGTCTACCTGTTCCATTCATTGTTCTACTTGTCGAAAATTACAAATAATTTCCGATAATGGATTAACCATTGGGGCTCATTGTTCACTTAAACTTGAAGTCCAAATAATTGGCGAATGGTACTATTTGGATGCTTTGCGTACATGTTTCTTAGACTATATGGAAGCAATATATACAAAGATTTCAACCGTCTACGTGTTCCAATCATTGTTCTACTTGTCGAAATTTACAAATAATTTCCTTTAAGGGATTAACAATGGGGCTCGTTGTTCACTTAAACTTGAAGAACAAAAAATTGGCGAATTGTACTGTTTGGATGCTTTGCATATATGTTTCGTAGGCTATATAGAAGCAATATATACAAAGATTTTAACCGTCTACCTGTTCCATTCATTGTTCTACTTGTCGAAATTTACAAATAATTTCCTTTAAAGGATTAACAATGGGGCTCGTTGTTCACTTAAACTTGAAGAACAATAAATTGGCGAATTGTACTGTTTGGATGCTTTGCATATATGTTTCTTAGACTATATAGAAGCAATATATGCAAAGATTTCAACCGTCTACCTGTTCCATTCATTGTTCTACTTGCCGAAACTTACAAATAATTTCCGATAAAGGATTAACCATTGGGGCTCATTGTTCACTTAAACTTGAAGAATAAAAAATTTGCGAATGGTACTGTTTGGATGCTTTGCATATATGTTTCTTAGACTATATAGAAGCAATATATACAAAGATTTCAACCGTCTACCTGTTCCATTCATTGTTCTACTTGCCGAAATTTACAAATAATTTCCTTTAAAGGATTAACAATGGGGCTCGTAGTTCACTTAAACTTGAAGAACAAAAAATTGGGGAATTGTACTGTTTGGATGCTTTGCATATATGTTTCTTATACTATATAGAAGCAATATATACAAAGATTTCAACCGTCTACCTGTTCCATTCAATGTTCTACTTGTCGAAATTTACAAATAATTTCCTTTAAAGGATTAACAATGGGGCTCGTAGTTCACTTAAACTTGAAGAACAAAAAATTGGCGAACGGTACTGCTTGGACGCTTTGCATATATGTATCTTCGACTATGTAGAAGCAATATATACAAAGATTTCATCCGTCTACCTGTTCCATTAATTGTTCTACTTGTCGAAAGTTACAAATAATTTCCGATAAAGGATTAACAATGGGGCTCATTGTTCACTTAAACTTGAAGAACAAAAAATTGGCGAATGGTACTGTTTGGATGCTTTGCATATATGTTTCTTAGACTATATAGAAGCAATATATACATTGATTTCAACCGTCTAACTGTTCCACTCATTGTTCTACTTGTCGCAAGTTACAAATAATTTCCGATATCGGATTAACCATTGGGGCTCATTGTTCACTTAAACTTGAAGATAAAAAAATTGGCGAATGTTACTGTTTAGATGCTTTGCATATATGTTTCTTAGACTATATAGAAGCAATATATACAAAGATTTCAACCGTCTACCTGTTCTATTCATTGTTCTACTTGTAGAAAGTTACAAATAATTTCCGTTTCATGATTATCAATGGGGCTCGTAGTTCACTTAAACTTCAAGAACAAAAAATTGGCGAATTGTACTGTTTGGATGCTTTGCATATTTGTTTCGCAGACTATATAGAAGCAATATATACAATGATTTCAACCGTCTACATGATCCATTCATTGTTCTACTTGTCGAAATTTACAAATAATTTCCTTTAAAGGATTAACAATGGGGCTCGTAGTTCACTTAAACATGAAGATGAAATAATTGGCGAATTGTACTGTTTTGATGCTTTGCATATATGTTTCTTAGATTATATAGAAGCAATATATACAATGATTTCAACCGTCTACCTGATCCATTCATTGTTCTACTTGTCGAAAGTTACAAATAATTTCCTTTAAAGGATTAACAATGGGGCTCGTAGTTCACTTAAACTTGAAGAACAAGAAATTGGCGAATGGTACTGTTTGGATGCTTTGCATATATGTTTCTTAGATTATATAGAAGCAATATATACAAAGATTTCAACCGTCTACCTGTTCCATTCATTGTTCTACTTGTAGAAAGTTACAATTAATTTCCGTTAAAGGATTAACAATGGGGCTCGTAGTTCACTTAAACTTGAAGAACAAAAAATTGGCGAATTGTACTGTTTGGATGCTTTGCATATATGTTTCTTATACTATATAGAAGCAATATATACAAATATTTCAACCGTCTACCTGTTCCATTCATTGTTCTACTTATCGAAATTTACAAATAATTTCCTTTAAAGAATTAACAATGGGGCTCGTAGTTCACTTAAACTTGAAGAACAAAAAATTGGCGAATGCTACTGTTTGGATGCTTTGCATATATGTTTCTTAGATTATATAGAAGCAATATATACAAAGATTTCAACCGTCTACCTGTTCCATTCATTGTTCTACTTGTAGAAAGTTACAATTAATTTCCGTTAAAGGATTAACAATGGGGCTCGTAGTTCACTTAAACTTGAAGAACAAAAAATTGGCGAATTGTACTGTTTGGATGCTTTGCATATATGTTTCTTATACTATATAGAAGCAATATATACAAAGATTTCAACCGTCTACCTGTTCCATTCAATGTTCTACTTGTCGAAATTTACAAATAATTTCCTTTAAAGGATTAACAATGGGGCTCGTAGTTCACTTAAACTTGAAGAACAAAAAATTGGCGGACGGTACTGTTTGGATGCTATGCATATATGTTTCTTATACTATATAGAAGCAATATATACAAAGACTTCAACCGTCTACCTGATCCATTTAATGTTCTAGTTGTCGAAATTTACAAATAATTTCCGTTAAAGGATTAACAATGGGGCTCGTAGTTCACTTAAACTTGAAGAACAAAAAATTGGCGAACGGTACTGCTTGGATGCTTTGCATATATGTATCTTAGACTATGTAGAAGCAGTATATACAAAGATTTCATCCGTCTACCTGTTCCATTCATTGTTCTACTTGTCGAAAGTTACAAATAATTTCCGATAAAGGATTAACAATGGGGCTCATTGTTCACTTAAACTTGAAGAACAAAAAATTGGCGAATGGTACTGTTTGGATGCTTTGCATATATGTTTCTTAGACTATATAGAAGCAATATATACATTGATTTCAACCGTCTAACTGTTCCACTCATTGTTCTACTTGTCGCAAGTTACAAATAATTTCCGATATCGGATTAACCATTGGGGCTCATTGTTCACTTAAACTTGGAGAACAAAAAATAGGCGAATGGTATTGTTTGGAAGCTTTGCATATATGTTTCTTAGACTATATGGAAGCAATATATACAAAGATTTCAACCGTCTACCTGTTCTATTCATTGTTCTACTTGTAGAAAGTTACAAATAATTTCCGTTTCATGATTATCAATGGGGCTCGTAGTTCACTTAAACTTCAAGAACAAAAAATTGGCGAATTGTACTGTTTGGATGCTTTGCATATTTGTTTCGCAGACTATATAGAAGCAATATATACAATGATTTCAACCGTCTACATGATCCATTCATTGTTCTACTTGTCGAAATTTACAAATAATTTCCTTTAAAGGATTAACAATGGGGCTCGTAGTTCACTTAAACATGAAGATGAAATAATTGGCGAATTGTACTGTTTTGATGCTTTGCATATATGTTTCTTAGATTATATAGAAGCAATATATACAATGATTTCAACCGTCTACCTGATCCATTCATTGTTCTACTTGTCGAAAGTTACAAATAATTTCCTTTAAAGGATTAACAATGGGGCTCGTAGTTCACTTAAACTTGAAGAACAAGAAATTGGCGAATGGTACTGTTTGGATGCTTTGCATATATGTTTCTTAGATTATATAGATGCAATATATACAAAGATTTCAACCGTCTACCTGTTCCATTCATTGTTCCACTTGTAGAAAGTTACAATTAATTTCCGTTAAAGGATTAACAATGGGGCTCGTAGTTCACTTAAACTTGAAGAACAAAAAATTGGCGAATTGTACTGTTTGGATGCTTTGCATATATGTTTCTTATACTATATAGAAGCAATATATACAAAGATTTCAACCGTCTACCTGTTCCATTCAATGTTCTACTTGTCGAAATTTACAAATAATTTCCTTTAAAGGATTAACAATGGGGCTCGTAGTTCACTTAAACTTGAAGAACAAAAAATTGGCGGACGGTACTGTTTGGATGCTATGCATATATGTTTCTTATACTATATAGAAGCAATATATACAAAGACTTCAACCGTCTACCTGATCCATTTAATGTTCTAGTTGTCGAAATTTACAAATAATTTCCGTTAAAGGATTAACAATGGGGCTCGTAGTTCACTTAAACTTGAAGAACAAAAAATTGGCGAACGGTACTGCTTGGATGCTTTGCATATATGTATCTTAGACTATGTAGAAGCAGTATATACAAAGATTTCATCCGTCTACCTGTTCCATTCATTGTTCTACTTGTCGAAAGTTACAAATAATTTCCGATAAAGGATTAACAATGGGGCTCATTGTTCACTTAAACTTGAAGAACAAAAAATTGGCGAATGGTACTGTTTGGATGCTTTGCATATATGTTTCTTAGACTATATAGAAGCAATATATACATTGATTTCAACCGTCTAACTGTTCCACTCATTGTTCTACTTGTCGCAAGTTACAAATAATTTCCGATATCGGATTAACCATTGGGGCTCATTGTTCACTTAAACTTGGAGAACAAAAAATAGGCGAATGGTATTGTTTGGAAGCTTTGCATATATGTTTCTTAGACTATATGGAAGCAATATATACAAAGATTTCAACCGTCTACCTGTTCTATTCATTGTTCTACTTGTAGAAAGTTACAAATAATTTCCGTTTCATGATTATCAATGGGGCTCGTAGTTCACTTAAACTTCAAGAACAAAAAATTGGCGAATTGTACTGTTTGGATGCTTTGCATATTTGTTTCGCAGACTATATAGAAGCAATATATACAATGATTTCAACCGTCTACATGATCCATTCATTGTTCTACTTGTCGAAATTTACAAATAATTTCCTTTAAAGGATTAACAATGGGGCTCGTAGTTCACTTAAACATGAAGATGAAATAATTGGCGAATTGTACTGTTTTGATGCTTTGCATATATGTTTCTTAGATTATATAGAAGCAATATATACAATGATTTCAACCGTCTACCTGATCCATTCATTGTTCTACTTGTCGAAAGTTACAAATAATTTCCTTTAAAGGATTAACAATGGGGCTCGTAGTTCACTTAAACTTGAAGAACAAGAAATTGGCGAATGGTACTGTTTGGATGCTTTGCATATATGTTTCTTAGATTATATAGATGCAATATATACAAAGATTTCAACCGTCTACCTGTTCCATTCATTGTTCCACTTGTAGAAAGTTACAATTAATTTCCGTTAAAGGATTAACAATGGGGCTCGTAGTTCACTTAAACTTGAAGAACAAAAAATTGGCGAATTGTACTGTTTGGATGCTTTGCATATATGTTTCGTATATTATATAGAAGCAATATATACAATGATTTCAACCGTCTACCTGTTCCATTCATAGTTCTACTTGTCGAGAGTTACAAATAATTTCCGATAAAGGATTAACAATGGGGCTCATTGTTCACTTAAACTTGGAGAACAAAAAATTGGCGAATGGTATTGTTTGGATGCTTTGCATATATGTTTCTTAGACTATATGGAAGCAATATATACAAAGATTTCAACCGTCTACCTGTTCTATTCATTGTTCTACTTGCAGAAAGTTACAAATAATTTCCGTTTCATGATTATCAATGGGGCTCATTGTTCACTTAAACTTGAAGAACAAAAAATTGGCGAATGGTACTGTTTGGATGCTTTGCATATATGTTTCTTAGACTATATAGAAGCAATATATACATTGATTTCAACCGTCTACCTGTTCCACTCATTGTTCTACTTGTAGAAAGTTACAATTAATTTCCGTTAAAGGATTAACAATGGGGCTCGTAGTTCACTTAAACTTGAAGAACAAAAAATTGGCGAATTGTACTGTTTGGATGCTTTGCATATATGTTTCGTATATTATATAGAAGCAATATATACAATGATTTCAACCGTCTACCTGTTCCATTCATAGTTCTACTTGTCGAAAGTTACAAATAATTTCCGATAAAGGATTAACAATGGGGCTCATTGTTCACTTAAACTTGGAGAACAAAAAATTGGCGAATGGTATTGTTTGGATGCTTTGCATATATGTTTCTTAGACTATATGGAAGCAATATATACAAAGATTTCAACCGTCTACCTGTTCTATTCATTGTTCTACTTGTAGAAAGTTACAAATAATTTCCGTTTCATGATTATCAATGGGGCTCGTAGTTCACTTAAACTTCAAGAACAACAAATTGGCGAATTGTACTGTTTGGATGCTTTGCATATTTGTTTCGCAGGCTATATAGAAGCAATATATACAATGATTTCAACCGTCTACATGATCCATTCATTGTTCTACTTGTCGAAATTTACAAATAATTTCCTTTAAAGGATTAACAATGGGGCTCGTAGTTCACTTAAACATGAAGATGAAATAATTGGCGAATTGTACTGTTTTGATGCTTTGCATATATGTTTCTTAGATTATATAGAAGCAATATATACAATGATTTCAACCGTCTACCTGATCCATTCATTGTTCTACTTGTCGAAAGTTACAAATAATTTCCTTTAAAGGTTTAACAATGGGGCTCGTAGTTCACTTAAACTTGAAGAACAAGAAATTGGCGAATGGTACTGTTTGGATGCTTTGCATATATGTTTCTTAGATTATATAGAAGCAATATATACAAAGATTTCAACCGTCTACCTGTTCCATTCATTGTTCTACTTGTAGAAAGTTACAATTAATTTCCGTTAAAGGATTAACAATGGGGCTCGTAGTTCACTTAAACTTGAAGAACAAAAAATTGGCGAATTGTACTGTTTGGATGCTTTGCATATATGTTTCTTATACTATATAGAAGCAATATATACAAATATTTCAACCGTCTACCTGTTCCATTCATTGTTCTACTTGTCGAAAGTTACAAATAATTTCCGATAATGGATTAACCATTGGGGCTCATTGTTCACTTAAACTTGAAGACCAAATAATTGGCGAATGGTACTATTTGGATGCTTTGCGTACATGTTTCTTAGACTATATGGAAGCAATATATACAAAGATTTCAACCGTCTACGTGTTCCAATCATTGTTCTACTTGTCGAAATTTACAAATAATTTCCTTTAAGGGATTAACAATGGGGCTCGTTGTTCACTTAAACTTGAAGAACAAAAAATTGGCGAATTGTACTGTTTGGATGCTTTGCATATATGTTTCTTATACTATATAGAAGCAATATATACAAAGATTTCAACCGTCTACCTGTTCCATTCAATGTTCTACTTGTAGAAAGTTACAATTAATTTCCGTTAAAGAATTAACAATGGGGCTCGTAGTTCACTTAAACTTGAAGAACAAAAAATTGGCGAATGGTACTGTTTGGATGCTTTGCATATATGTTTCTTAGACTATATAGAAGCAATATATACATTGATTTCAACCGGCTACCTGTTCCATTCATTGCACTACTTGTCGAAATTTACAAATAATTTCCTTTAAGGGATTAACAATGGGGATCGTAGTTTACTTAAACTTGAAGAACAAAAAATTGGCGAATTGTACTGTTTGGATGCTTTGCATATATGTTTCTTATACTATATAGAAGCAATATATACAAATATTTCAACCGTCTACCTGTTCCATTCATTGTTCTACTTGTCGAAAATTACAAATAATTTCCGATAATGGATTAACCATTGGGGCTCATTGTTCACTTAAACTTGAAGACCAAGAAATTGGCGAATGGTACTGTTTGGATGCTTTGCGTACATGTTTCTTAGACTATATGGAAGCAATATATACAAAGATTTCAACCGTCTACCTGTTCCATTCACTGTTCTACTTGTCGAAAGTTACAAATAATTTCCGTTAAGGGATTAACAATGGGGATCGTAGTTTACTTAAACTTGAAGAACAAAAAATTGGCGAATTGTACTGTTTGGATGCTTTGCATATATGTTTCTTATACTATATAGAAGCAATATATACAAATATTTCAACCGTCTACCTGTTCCATTCATTGTTCTACTTGTCGAAAATTACAAATAATTTCCGATAATGGATTAACCATTGGGGCTCATTGTTCACTTAAACTTGAAGACCAAAAAATTGGCGAATGGTACTGTTTGGATGCTTTGCGTACACGTTTCTTAGACTATATGGAAGCAATATATACAAAGATTTCAACCGTCTACGTGTTCCAATCATTGTTCTACTTGTCGAAAGTTACAAATAATTTCCGTTAAGGGATTAACAATGGGGATCGTAGTTTACTTAAACTTGAAGAACAAAAAATTGGCGAATTGTACTGTTTGGATGCTTTGCATAGATGTTTCTTAGACTATATAGAAGCAATATATACAATGATTTCAACAGTCTACCTGTTCCATTCATTGCACTACTTGTCGAAATTTACAAATAATTTCCTTTAAGGGATTAACAATGGGGATCGTAGTTTACTTAAACTTGAAGAACAAAAAATTGGCGAATTGTACTGTTTGGATGCTTTGCATATATGTTTCTTATACTATATAGAAGCAATATATACAAATATTTCAACCGTCTACCTGTTCCATTCATTGTTCTACTTGTCGAAAATTACAAATAATTTCCGATAATGGATTAACCATTGGGGCTCATTGTTCACTTAAACTTGAAGACCAAGAAATTGGCGAATGGTACTGTTTGGATGCTTTGCGTACATGTTTCTTAGACTATATGGAAGCAATATATACAAAGATTTCAACCGTCTACCTGTTCCATTCACTGTTCTACTTGTCGAAAGTTACAAATAATTTCCGTTAAGGGATTAACATTGGGGATCGTAGTTTACTTAAACTTGAAGACCAAGAAATTGGCGAATTGTACTGTTTGGATGCTTTGCATATGTGTTTCTTAGACTATATAGAAGCAATATATACAAAGATTTCAACCGTCTACCTGTTCCATTCATTGTTCTACTTGCCGAAAGTTACAAATAATTTCCGATAAAGGATTAACCATTGGGTCTCATTGTTAACTTAAACTTGAAGAACAAAAAATTGGCGAATGGTACTGTTTGGATGCTTTGCGTACATGTTTCTTAGACTATATGGAAGCAATATATACAAAGATTTCACCCGTCTACCTGTACTATTCATTGTTCTACTTGTAGAAAGTTACAAATAATTACCGATAAAGGATTAATCATTGGGGCTCATTGTTCACTTAAACTTGAAGAACAAAAAATTGGCGAATTGTACTGTTTGGATGCTTTGCATATATGTTTCTTAGACTATATAGAAGCAATATATACAAAGATTTCAGCCATCTACCTGTTCCATTCATTGTTCTACTTGTCGAAAGTTACAAATAATTTCCGATAACGGATTAACCATTGGGGCTCATTGTTCACTTAAACTTGAAGAACAAAAAACTGGCGAATTGTACTGTTTGGATGCTTTGCATATATGTTTCTTATACTATATAGAAGCAATATATACAAAGATTTCAACCGTCTACCTGTTCCATTCACTGTTCTACTTGTCGAAAGTTACAATTAATTTCCGTTAAAGGATTAACAAGGGGGTCCGTAGTTCACTTAAACTTGAAGAACAAAAAATTGGCGAATTGTACTGTTTGGATGCTTTGCATATATGTTTCGTAGATTATATAGAAGCAATATATACAATAATTTCAACCGTCTACCTATTCCATTCATTGTTCTACTTGCCGAAATTTACAATTAATTTCCTTTAAAGGATCAACAATGGGGCTCGTAGTTCACTTAAACTTGAAGAGCAAAAAATTGTCGAATTGTACTCTTTGGATGCTTTGCATATATGTTTCTTAGACTATATAGAAGCAATATATACAATGATTTCAACCGTCTACCTGTTCCATTCATTGTTCTACTTGTCGAAAGTTACAAATAATTTCCGTTAAGGGATTAACAATGGGGATCGTAGTTTACTTAAACTTGAAGAACAAAAAATTGGCGTATTGTACTGTTTGGATGCTTTGCATATATGTTTCTTAGACTATATAGAAGCAATATATGCAAAGATTTCAACCGTCTACCTGTTCCATTCATTGTTCTACTTGCCGAAACTTACAAATAATTTCCGATAAAGGATTAACCATTGGGGCTCATTGTTCACTTAAACTTGAAGAATAAAAAATTTGCGAATGGTACTGTTTGGATGCTTTGCATATATGTTTCTTAGACTATATAGAAGCAATATATACAAAGATTTCAACCGTCTACCTGTTCCATTCATTGTTCTACTTGCCGAAATTTACAAATAATTTCCTTTAAAGGATTAACAATGGGGCTCGTAGTTCACTTAAACTTGAAGAACAAAAAATTGGGGAATTGTACTGTTTGGATGCTTTGCATATATGTTTCTTATACTATATAGAAGCAATATATACAAAGATTTCAACCGTCTACCTGTTCCATTCATTGTTCTACTTGTCGAAAATTACAAATAATTTCCGATAATGGATTAACCATTGGGGCTCATTGTTCACTTAAACTTGAAGACCAAGAAATTGGCGAATGGTACTGTTTGGATGCTTTGCGTACATGTTTCTTAGACTATATGGAAGCAATATATACAAAGATTTCAACCGTCTACCTGTTCCATTCACTGTTCTACTTGTCGAAAGTTACAAATAATTTCCGTTAAGGGATTAACATTGGGGATCGTAGTTTACTTAAACTTGAAGAACAAAAAATTGGCGAATTGTACTGTTTGGATGCTTTGCATATATGTTTCTTATACTATATAGAAGCAATATATACAAATATTTCAACCGTCTACCTGTTCCATTCATTGTTCTACTTGTCGAAAATTACAAATAATTTCCGATAATGGATTAACCATTGGGGCTCATTGTTCACTTAAACTTGAAGACCAAGAAATTGGCGAATTGTACTGTTTGGATGCTTTGCATATGTGTTTCTTAGACTATATAGAAGCAATATATACAAAGATTTCAACCGTCTACCTGTTCCATTCATTGTTCTACTTGCCGAAAGTTACAAATAATTTCCGATAAAGGATTAACCATTGGGTCTCATTGTTCACTTAAACTTGAAGAACAAAAAATTGGCGAATGGTACTGTTTGGATGCTTTGCGTACATGTTTCTTAGACTATATGGAAGCAATACATACAAAGATTTCAACCGTCTACGTGTTCCAATCATTGTTCTACTTGTCGAAAGTTACAAATAATTTCCGTTAAGGGATTAACAATGGGGATCGTAGTTTACTTAAACTTGAAGAACAAAAAATTGGCGAATTGTACTGTTTGGATGCTTTGCATAGATGTTTCTTAGACCATTTAGAAGCAATATATAGAAAGATTTCACCCGTCTACATGTACTATTCATTGTTCTACTTGTAGAAAGTTACAAATAATTACCGATAAAGGATTAATCATTGGGGCTCATTGTTCACTTAAACTTGAAGAACAAAAAACTGGCGAATTGTACTGTTTGGATGCTTTGCATATATGTTTCTTATACTATATAGAAGCAATATATACAAAGATTTCAACCGTCTACCTGTTCCATTCACTGTTCTACTTGTCGAAAGTTACAATTAATTTCCGTTAAAGGATTAACAAGGGGGTCCGTAGTTCACTTAAACTTGAAGAACAAAAAATTGGCGAATTGTACTGTTTGGATGCTTTGCATATATGTTTCATAGACTATATAGAAGCAATATATACAAAGATTTCAACAGTCTACCTGTTCCATTCATTGTTCTACTTGTCGAAAGTTACAAATAATTTCCGATAACGGATTAACAATGGGGCTCGTAGTTCACTTAAACTTATAGAACAAAAAATTGGCGACATGTACTGTTTGGATGATTTGCACAGATGTTTCTTATACTATATAGAAGCAATATATACAAAGATTTCAACCGTCTACCTGTTCCATTCACTGTTCTACTTGTCGAAAGTTACAAATAATTTCCGTTAAGGGATTAACAATGGGGATCGTAGTTTACTTAAACTTGAAGAACAAATAATTGGCGAATTGTACTGTTTGGATGCTTTGCATATATGTTTCTTATACTATATAGAAGCAATATATACAAATATTTCAACCGTCTACCTGTTCCATTCATTGTTCTACTTGTCGAAAATTACAAATAATTTCGGATAAAGGATTAACCATTGGGGCTCATTGTTCACTTAATCTTGAAGACCAACAAATTGGCGAACGGTACTGTTTGGATGCTTTGCGTACATGTTTCTTAGACTATATGGAAGCAATATATACAAAGATTTCAACCGTCTACGTGTACCAATCATTGTTCTACTTGTCGAAATTTACAAATAATTTCCTTTAAAGGATTAACAATGGGGCTCGTTGTTCACTTAAACTTGAAGAACAATAAATTGGCGAATTGTACTGTTTGGATGCTTTGCATATATGTTTCTTAGACTATATAGAAGCAATATATACAAAGATTTCAACCGTCTACCTGTTCCATTCATTGTTCTACTTGCCGAAAGTTACAAATAATTTCCGATAAAGGATTAACCATTGGGGCTCATTGTTCACTTAAACTTGAAGAACAAAAAATTGGCGAATGGTACTGTTTGGATGCTTTGCGTACATGTTTCTTAGACTATATGGAAGCAATATATACAAAGATTTCAACCGTCTACGTGTTCCAATCATTGTTCTACTTGTCGAAAGTTACAAATAATTTCCGTTAAGGGATTAACAATGGGGATCGTAGTTTACTTAAACTTGAAGAACAAATAATTGGCGAATTGTACTGTTTGGATGCTTTGCATATATGTTTCTTATACTATATAGAAGCAATATATACAAATATTTCAACCGTCTACCTGTTCCATTCATTGTTCTACTTGTCGAAAATTACAAATAATTTCGGATAAAGGATTAACCATTGGGGCTCATTGTTCACTTAATCTTGAAGACCAACAAATTGGCGAACGGTACTGTTTGGATGCTTTGCGTACATGTTTCTTAGACTATATGGAAGCAATATATACAAAGATTTCAACCGTCTACGTGTTCCATTCATTGTTCTACTTGTCGAAATTTACAAATAATTTCCTTTAAAGGATTAACAATGGGGCTCGTTGTTCACTTAAACTTGAAGAACAATAAATTGGCGAATTGTACTGTTTGGATGCTTTGCATATATGTTTCTTAGACTATATAGAAGCAATATATGCAAAGATTTCAACCGTCTACCTGTTCCATTCATTGTTCTACTTGCCGAAACTTACAAATAATTTCCGATAAAGGATTAACCATTGGGGCTCATTGTTCACTTAAACTTGAAGAATAAAAAATTTGCGAATGGTACTGTTTGGATGCTTTGCGTACATGTTTCTTAGACTACATGGAAGCAATATATACAAAGATTTCAACCGTCTACGTGTTCCAATCATTGTTCTACTTGTCGAAAGTTACAAATAATTTCCGTTAAGGGATTAACAATGGGGATCGTAGTTTACTTAAACTTGAAGAACAAATAATTGGCGAATTGTACTGTTTGGATGCTTTGCATATATGTTTCTTAGACTATATAGAAGCAATAAATGCAAAGATTTCAACAGTCTACCTGTTCCATTCATTGTTCTACTTGCCGAAACTTACAAATAATTTCCGATAAAGGATTAACCATTGGGGCTCATTGTTCACTTAAACTTGAAGAATAAAAAATTTGCGAATGGTACTGTTTGGATGCTTTGCGTACATGTTTCTTAGACTACATGGAAGCAATATATACAAAGATTTCAACCGTCTACGTGTTCCAATCATTGTTCTACTTGTCGAAAGTTACAAATAATTTCCGTTAAGGGATTAACAATGGGGATCGTAGTTTACTTAAACTTGAAGAACAAATAATTGGCGAATTGTACTGTTTGGATGCTTTGCATATATGTTTCTTATACTATATAGAAGCAATATATACAAATATTTCAACCGTCTACCTGTTCCATTCATTGTTCTACTTGTCGAAAATTACAAATAATTTCCGATAAAGGATTAACCATTGGGGCTCATTGTTCACTTAAACTTGAAGAACAATAAATTGGCGAATTGTACTGTTTGGATGCTTTGCATATATGTTTCTTAGACTATATAGAAGCAATATATACAAATATTTCAACCGTCTACCTGTTCCATTCATTGTTCTACTTGTCGAAAATTACAAATAATTTCCGATAAAGGATTAACCATTGGGGCTCATTGTTCACTTAAACTTGAAGAACAAAAAATTGGCGAATGGTACTGTTTGGATGCTTTGCGTACATGTTTCTTAGACTATATGGAAGCAATATATACAAAGATTTCAACCGTCTACGTGTTCCAATCATTGTTCTACTTGTCGAAATTTACAAATAATTTCCTTTAAAGGATTAACAATGGGGCTCGTTGTTCACTTAAACTTGAAGAACAATAAATTGGCGAATTGTACTGTTTGGATGCTTTGCATATATGTTTCTTAGACTATATAGAAGCAATATATAAAAAGATTTCAACCGTCTACCTGTTCCATTCATCGTTCTACTTGCCGAAAGTTACAAATAATTTCCGATAAAGGATTAACAATGGGGCTCGTTGTTCACTTAAACTTGAAGAACAATAAATTGGCGAATTGTACTGTTTGGATGCTTTGCATATATGTTTCTTAGACTATATAGAAGCAATATATACATTGATTTCAACCGGCTACCTGTTCCATTCATTGTTCTACTTGTCGAAATTTACAAATAATTTCCTTTAAAGGATTAACAATGGGGATCGTATTTTACTTAAACTTGAAGATCAAATAATTGGCGAATTGTACTGTTTGGACGCTTTGCATATATGTTTCTTAGACTATATAGAAGCAATATATACAAAGATTTCAACCGTCTACCTGTTCCATTCACTGTTCTACTTGTCGAAAGTTACAAATAATTTCCGTTAAGGGATTAACAATGGGGATCGTAGTTTACTTTAACTTGAAGAACAAAAAATTGGCGAATTGTACTGTTTGGATGCTTTGCATATATGTTTCTTATTCTATATAGAAGCAATATATACAAAGATTTCAACCGTCTACCTGTTCCATTCATTGTTCTACTTGTCGAAATTTACAAATAATTTCCTTTAAAGGATTAACAATGGGGATCGTATTTTACTTAAACTTGAAGATCAAATAATTGGCGAATTGTACTGTTTGGATGCTTTGCATATATGTTTCTTAGATTATATAGAAGCAATATATACAAAGATTTCAACCGTCTACCAGTTCCATTCATTGTTCTACTTGTCGAAAATTACAAATAATTTCCGATAAAGGATTAACCATTGGGGCTCATTGTTCACTTAAACTTGAAGAACAAAAAATTGGCGAGTGGTACTGTTTGGATGCTTTGCGTACATGTTTCTTAGACTATATGGAAGCAATATATACAAACATTTCAACCGTCTACGTGTTCCAATCATTGTTCTACTTGTCGAAATTTACAAATAATTTCCTTTAAAGGATTAACAATGCGGCTCGTCGTTCACTTAAACTTGAAGAACAAAAAATTGGCGAATGGTACTGTTTGGATGCTTTGCACATATGTTTCTTAGACTATATAGAAGCAATATATACATTGATTTCAACCGGCTACCTGTTCCATTCATTGTTCTACTTGCCGAAAGTTACAAATAATTTCCGTTAACGGATTAACCATTGGGGCTCATTGTTCACTTAAACTTGAAGAACAAAAAATTGGCGAATTGTACTGTTTGGATGCTTTGCATATATGTTTCTTATACTATATAGAAGCAATATATACAAAGATTTCAACCGTCTACCTGTTCCATTCACTGTTCTACTTGTCGAAAGTTACAAATAATTTCCGTTAAGGGATTAACAATGGGGATCGTAGTTTACTTTAACTTGAAGAACAAAAAATTGGCGAATTGTACTGTTTGGATGCTTTGCATATATGTTTCTTATTCTATATAGAAGCAATATATACAAATATTTCAACCGTCTACCTGTTCCATTCATTGTTCTACTTGTCGAAAATTACAAATAATTTCCGATAATGGATTAACCATTGGGGCTCATTGTTCACTTAAACTTGAAGACCAAAAAATTGGCGAATGGTACTATATGGATGCTTTGCGTACATGTTTCTTAGACTATATGGAAGCAATATATACAAAGATTTCAACGGTCTACGTGTTCCAATCATTGTTCTACTTGTCGAAATTTACAAATAATTTCCTTTAAGGGATTAACAATGGGGCTCGTTGATCACCTAAACTTGAAGAACAATAAATTGGCGAATTGTACTGTTTGGATGCTTTGCATATATGTTTCTTAGACTATATAGAAGAAATATATACAAAGATTTCATCCGTCTACCTGTTCCATTCATTGTTCTACTTGCCGAAAGTTACAAATAATTTCCGATAAAGGATTAACAATGGGGCTCATTGTTCACTTAATCTTGAAGGACAAAAAATTGGCGAATGGTACTGTTTGGATGCTTTGCGTACATGTTTCTTAGACTATATGGAAGCAATATATACAAGGATTTCAACCGTCTACCTGTTCCATTCATTGTTCTACTTGTCGAAAGTTACAAATAATTACCGATTACGGATTAACCATTGGGGCTCATTGTTCACTTAATCTTGAAGACCAACAAATTGGCGAACGGTACTGTTTGGATGCTTTGCGTACATGTTTCTTAGACTATATGGAAGCAATATATACAAAGATTTCAACCGTCTACGTGTTCCAATCATTGTTCTACTTGTCGAAATTTACAAATAATTTCCTTTAAAGGATTAACAATGGGGCTCGTTGTTCACTTAAATTTGAAGAACAATGAATTGGCGAATTCTACTGTTTGGATGCTTTGCATATGTGTTTCTTAGACTATATAGAAGCAATATATACAAAGATTTCAACCGTCTACCTGTTCCATTCATTGTTCTACTTGCCGAAAGTTACAAATAATTTCCGATAAAGGATTAACCATTGGGTCTCATTGTTCACTTAAACTTGAAGAACAAAAAATTGGCGAATGGTACTGTTTGGATGCTTTGCGTACATGTTTCTTAGACTATATGGAAGCAATATATACAAAGATTTCAACCGTCTACGTGTTCCAATCATTGTTCTACTTGTCGAAATTTACAAATAATTTCCTTTAAAGGATTAACAATGGGGCTCGTTGTTCACTTAAACTTGAAGAATAATAAATTGGCGAATTGTACTGTTTGGATGCTTTGCATATGTGTTTCTTAGACTATATAGAAGCAATATATACAAAGATTTCAGCCATCTACCTGTTCCATTCATTGTTCTACTTGTCGAAAGTTACAAATAATTTCCGTTAACGGATTAACCATTGGGGCTCATTGTTCACTTAAACTTGAAGAACAAAAAATTGGCGAATTGTACTGTTTGGATGCTTTGCATATATGTTTCTTAGACTATATAGAAGCAATATATACAAAGATTTCAACCGTCTACCTGTTCCATTCATTGTTCTACTTGTAGAAAGTTACAAATAATTACCGATAAAGGATTAATCATTGGGGCTCATTGTTCACTTAAACTTGAAGAACAAAAAATTGGCGAATTGTACTGTTTGGATGCTTTGCATATATGTTTCTTAGACTATATAGAAGCAATATATACAAAGATTTCAGCCATCTACCTGTTCCATTCATTGTTCTACTTGTCGAAAGTTACAAATAATTTCCGTTAACGGATTAACCATTGGGGCTCATTGTTCACTTAAACTTGAAGAACAAAAAATTGGCGAATTGTACTGTTTGGATGCTTTGCATATATGTTTCTTATACTATATAGAAGCAATATATACAAAGATTTCAACCGTCTACCTGTTCCATTCACTGTTCTACTTGTCGAAAGTTACAAATAATTTCCGTTAAGGGATTAACAATGGGGATCGTAGTTTACTAAAACTTGAAGAACAAAAAATTGGCGAATTGTACTGTTTGGATGCTTTGCATATATGTTTCTTATTATATATAGAAGCAATATATACAAATATTTCAACCGTCTACCTGTTCCATTCATTGTTCTACTTGTCGAAAATTACAAATAATTTCCGATAATGGATTAACCATTGGGGCTCATTGTTCACTTAAACTTAAAGACCAAAAAATTGGCGAATGGTACTATATGGATGCTTTGCGTACATGTTTCTTAGACTATATGGAAGCAATATATACAAAGATTTCAACGGTCTACGTGTTCCAATCATTGTTCTACTTGTCGAAATTTACAAATAATTTCCTTTAAAGGATTAACAATGGGGCTCGTAGTTCACTTAAACTTGAAGAACAAAAAATTGGCGAATGGTACTATTTGGATGCTTTGAATATATGTTTCTTATATTATATAGAAGCAATATATACAAATATTTCAACCGTCTACCAGTTCCATTCATTGTTCGACTTGTCGAAAATTACAAATAATTTCCGATAAAGGATTAACCATTGGGGCTCATTGTTCACTTAAACTTGAAGACCAAAAAATTGGCGAATGGTACTGTTTGGATGATTTGCATATATGTTTCTTAGACTTTATAGAAGCAATATATACAAAGATTTCAACCGTCTACCTGTTCCATTCATTATTCTACTTGTCGAAAGTTACAAATAATTTCCGTTAAGGGATTAACAATGGGGATCATAGTTTACTTAATCTTGAAGAACAAGAAATTGGCGAATTGTACTGTTTGGATGCTTTGCATATATGTTTCTTAGACTATATAGAAGCAATATATACAATGATTTCAACCGTCTACCTATTCCATTCATTGTTCTACTTGCCGAAATTTACAAATAATTTCCTTTAAAGGATAAACAATGGGGCTCGTAGTTCACTTAAACTTGAAGAACAAAAAATTGGCGAATGGTACTATTTGGATGCTTTGAATATATGTTTCTTATATTATATAGAAGCAATATATACAAATATTTCAACCGTCTACCTGTTCCATTCATTGTTCGACTTGTCGAAAATTACAAATAATTTCCGATAAAGGATTAACCATTGGGTCTCATTGTTCACTTAAACTTGAAGACCAAAAAATTGGCGAATGGTACTGTTTGGATGCTTTGCGTACATGTTTCTTAGACTATATGGAAGCAATATATACAAAGATTTCAACCGTCTACGTGTACCAATCATTGTTCTACTTGTCGAAATTTACACATAATTTCCTTTAAAGGATTAACAATGGGGCTCGTTGTTAACTTAAACTTGAAGAACAATAAATTGGCGAATTGTACTGTTTGGATGCTTTGCATATATGTTTCTTAGACTATATAGAAGCAATATATACAATAATTTCAACAGTCTACCTGTTCCATTCATTGTTCTACTTGTCGAAAGTTACAAATAATTTCCGATAACGGATTAACCATTGGGGCTCATTGTTCACTTAAACTTGAAGAACAAAAAATTGGCGAATTGTACTGTTTGGATGCTTTGCATATATGTCTTTTAGATTATATAGAAGCAATATATACAAAGATTTCAACCATCTACCTGTTCGATTCATTGTTCTACTTGTCGAAAGTTACAAATAATTTCCGATAAAGGATTAACAATGGGGCTCATTGTTCACTTAAACTTGAAGGACAAAAGATTGGCGAATGGTACTCTTTGGATGCTTTGCGTACATGTTTCTTAGACTATATGGAAGCAATATATACAAGGATTTCAACCGTCTACCTGTTCCATTCATTGTTCTACTTGTCGAAAGTTACAAATAATTTCCGATAAAGGATTAACAATGGGGCTCATTGTTCACTTAAACTTGAAGAACAAAAAATTGGCGAATGGTACTGTTTGGATGCTTTGCGTACATGTTTCTTAAACTATATGGAAGCAATATATACAATGATTTCAACCGTCCACCTGTTCCATTCATTGTTCTACTTGTCGAAAGTTACAAATAATTTCCGATAAAGGATTAACAATGGGGCTCATTGTTCACTTAAACTTGAAGAACAAAAAATTGGCGAATGGTACTGTTTGGATGCTTTGGATATATGTTTCTTAGACTATATAGAAGCAATATATACATTGATTTCAACCGTCTACCTGTTCCACTCATTGTTCTACTTGTCGCAAGTTACAAATAATTTCCGTTAAAGTGTTAACAATGGGGCTCGTAGTTCACTTAAACTTGAAGATGAAATAATTGGCGAATTGTACTGTTTGGATGCTTTGCATACATGTTTCGTAGACTATATAGAAGCAATATATACAATGATTTCAACCGTCTACATGATCCATTCATTGTTCTACTTGTCGAAATTTACAAATAATTTCCTTTAAAGGATTAACAATGGGGCTCGTAGTTTACTTAAACTTGAAGAACAAAAAATTGGCGGATTGTACTGTTTGGATTCTTTGCATAGATGTGTTCTTAGACTATTTAGAAGCAATATATAGAAAGATTTCACCCGTCTACCAGTACTATTCATTGTTCTACTTGTAGAAAGTTACAAATAATTTCTATTCCATGATTATTAATGGGGCTCGCTGTTCACTTAAACTTGAAGATCATAAAATTGGCGATTGTTACTGTTTAGATGCTTTGCATATATGTTTCTTAGGTTATATAGAAGCAATATATACAAAGATTTCAACCGTCTACCAGTTCCATCCATTGTTCTACTTGTCGAAAATTACAGATAATTTCCGATAAAGGATTAACCATTGGGGCTCATTGTTCACTTAAACTTGAAGAACAAAAAATTGGCGAATTGTACTGTTTGGATGCTTTGCATATATGTTTCTTAGATTATATAGAAGCAATATATACAAAGATTTCAACCGTCTACCTGTTCGATTCATTGTTCTACTTGTCGAAAGTTACAAATAATTTCTGATAAAGGATTAACAATGGGGCTCATTGTTCACTTAAACTTGAAGGACAAAGAATTGGCGAATGGTACTGTTTGGATGCTTTGCGTACATGTTTCTTAGACTATATGGAAGCAATATATACAAGGATTTCAACCGTCTACATGATCCATTCATTGTTCTACTTGTCGAAATTTACAAATAATTTCCTTTAAAGGATTAACAATGGGGCTCGTAGTTCACTTAAACTTGAAGAACAAAAAATTGGCGAATTGTACTGTTTGGATGCTTTGCATAGATGTGTTCTTAGACTATTTAGAAGCAATATATAGAAAAATTTCAACCGTCTACCTGTTCGATTCATTGTTCTACTTGTAGAAAGTTACAAATAATTTATATTCCATGATTATTAATGGGGCTCGCTGTTCACTTAAATTTGAAGATCAAAAAATTGGCGATTGTTACTGTTTAGATGCATTGCATATATGTTTCTTAGATTATATAGTAGCAATATATACAAAGATTTCAACCGTCTACCAGTTCCATTCATTGTTCTACTTGTCGAAAATTACAGATAATTTCCGATAAAGGATTAACCATTGGGGCTCATTGTTCACTTAAACTTGAAGAACAAAAAATTGGCGAATTGTACTGTTTGGATGCTTTGCATATATGTTTCTTAGATTATATAGAAGCAATATATACAAAGATTTCAACCGTCTACCTGTTCGATTCATTGTTCTACTTGTCGAAAGTTATAAATAATTTCCGATAAAGGATTAACAATGGGGCTCATTGTTCACTTAAACTTGAAGGACAAAGAATTGGCGAATGGTACTGTTTGGATGCTTTGCGTACACGTTTCTTAGACTATATGGAAGCAATATATACAAGGATTTCAACCGTCTATCTGTTCCATTCATTGTTCTACTTGTCGAAAATTACAGATAATTTCCGATAAAGGATTAACCATTGGGGCTCATTGTTCACTTAAACTTGGAGAACAAAAAATTGGCGAATGGTACTGTTTGGATGCTTTGCGTACATGTTTCTTAGACTATATGGAAGCAATATATACAAAGATTTCAACCGTCTACCTGTTCCATTCATTGTTCTACTTGTCGAAAATTACAAATAATTTCCGATAAAGGATTAACCATTGGGGCTCATTGTTCACTTAAACTTGAAGAACAAAAAATTGGCGAATGGTACTGTTTGGATGCTTTGCGTACACGTTTCTTAGACTATATGGAAGCAATATATACAAGGATTTCAACCGTCTACCTGTTCCATTCATTGTTCTACTTGTCGAAATTTACAAATAATTTCCTTTAAAGGATTAACAATGGGGCTCGTAGTTCACTTAAACTTGAAGAACAAAAAATTGGCGAATGGTACTGTTTGGATGCTTTGCATATATGTTACATAGACTATATAGAAGCAATATATACATTGATTTCAACCGTCTACCTGTTCCATTCATTGTTCTACTTGTCGCAAGTTACAAATAATTTCCGTTAAAGTATTAACAATGGGGCTCGTAGTTCAGTTAAACTTGAAGAACAAAAAATAGGCGAATTGTACTGTTTGGATGCTTTGCATATATGTTTCCGATACTATATAGAAGCAATATATACAAAGATTTCAACCGTCTACCTGTTCCATTCACTGTTCTACTTGTCGAAAGTTACAAATAATTTCCGTTAAGGGATTAACAATGGGGATCGTAGTTTACTTAAACTTGAAGAACAAAAAATTGGCGAATGGTACTGTTTGGATGCTTTGCGTACATGTTTCTTAAACTATATGGAAGCAATATATACAATGATTTCAACCGTCTACCTGTTCCATTCATTGTTCTACTTGTCGAAAGTTACAAATAATTACCGATAAAGGACTAACCATTGGGGCTCATTGTTCACTTAAACTTGAAGAACAAAAAATTGGCGAATTGTACTGTTTGGATGCTTTGCATATATGTTTCGTAGACTATATAGAAGCAATATATACAATTTTTTCAACCGTCTACATGATCCATTCATTGTTCTACTTGTCGAAATTTACAAATAATTTCCTTTAAAGGATTAACAATGGGGCTCGTAGTTCACTTAAACTTGAAGAACAAAAAATTGGCGAATTGTACTGTTTGGATGCTTTGCATAGATGTTTCTTAGACTATTTAGAAGCAATATATAGAAAGATTTCACCCGTCTACCTGTACTATTCATTGTTCCCCTTGTAGAAAGTTACAAATAATTTCCATTTCATGATTATCAATGGGGCTCGCTGTTCACTTAAACTTGAAGATCAAAAAATTTGCGATTGTTACTGTTTAGATGCTTTGCATATATGTTTCTTAGATTATATAGAAGCAATATATACAAATATTTCAACCGTCTAACTGTTCCATTCATTGTTCTACTTGTCGAAAATTACAAATAATTTCCGATAAAGGATTAACCATTGGGGCTCATTGTTCACTTAAACTTGAAGAACAAAAAATTGGCGAATGGTACTGTTTGGATGCTTTGCGTACATGTTTCTTAGACTATATGGAAGCAATATATACAAAGATTTCAACCGACTACGTGTTCCAATCATTGTTCTACTTGTCGAAATTTACAAATAATTTCCTTTAAAGGATTAACAATGGGGCTCGTTGTTCACTTAAACTTGAAGAACAAAAAAGTGGCGAATGGTACTGTTTGGATGCTTTGCATATAAGTTTCTTAGACTATATAGAAGCAATATATAGAAAGATTTCACCCGTCTACCTGTACTATTCATTGTTCTACTTGTAAAAAGTTACAAATAATTTCCATTTCATGATTATCAATGGGGCTCGCTGTTCACTTAAACTTGAAGATCAAAAAAGTGGCGAATGGTACTGTTTGGATGCTTTGCAGATATGTTACATAGACTATATAGAAGCAATATATACATTGATTTCAACCGTCTACCTGTTCCATTCATTGTTCTACTTGTCGCAAGTTACAAATAATTTCCGTTAAGGGATTAACAATGGGGATCGTAGTTTACTTAAACTTGAAGAACAAGAAATAGGCGAATTGTACTGTTTGGATGCTTTGCATATATGTTTCTTAGACTATATAGAAGCAATATATACAATGATTTCAACCGTCTACCTATTCCATTCATTGTTCTACTTGCCGAAATTTACAAATAATTTCCTTTAAAGGATTAACAATGGGGCGCGTAGTTCACTTAAACTTGAAGAACAAAAAATTGGCGAATGGTACTATTTGGATGCTTTGAATATATGTTTCTTATATTATATAGAAGCAATATATACAAATACTTCAACCGTCTACCTGTTCCATTCATTGTTCGACTTGTCGAAAGTTACAAATAATTTCCGTTAAGGGATTAACAATGGGGATCGTAGTTCAGTTAAACTTGAAGATCAAATAATTGGCGAATTGTACTGTTTGGATGATTTGCATATATGTTTCTTAGACTATATAGAAGCAATATATACAAAGATTTCAACCGTCTACCTGTTCCATTCATTGATCTACTTGTCGAAAGTTACAAATAATTTCCGATAAAGGATTAACAATGGGTCTCATTGTTCACTTAAACTTGAAGAACAAAAAATTGGCGAATAGTACTGTTTGGATGCTTTGCATATATGTTTCTTAGACTATATGGAAGCAATATATAGAAAGATTTCAACCGTCTACGTGTTCCAATCATTGTTCTACTTGTAGAAAGTTACAATTAATTTCCGTTAAAGGATTAACAATGGGGCTCGTAGTTCACTTAAACTTGAAGTACAAAAAATTGGCGAATTGTACTGTTTGGATGCTTTGCATATATGTTTCGTAGACTATATAGAAGCAATATATACAATGATTTCAACCGTCTACATGATCCATTCATTGTTCTACTTGTCGAAATTTACAAATAATTTCCTTTAAAGGATTAACAATGGGGCTCGTAGTTCACTTAAACTTGAAGAACAAAAAATTGGCGAATTGTACTGTTTGGATGCTTTGCATAGATGTTTCTTAGCCTAATTAGAAGCAATATATAGAAAGATTTCACCAGTCTACCTGTACTATTCATTGTTCTACTTGTAGAAAGTTACAAATAATTTCCATTTCATGATTATCAATGGGGCTCGCTGTTCACTTAAACCTGAAGATCAAAAAATTGGCGAATGGTACTGTTTGGTTGCTTTGCATATATGTTTCTTAGACTATATGGAAGCAATATATACAAAGATTTCAACCGTCTACGTGTTCCAATCATTGTTCTACTTGTAGAAAGTTACAATTAATTTCCGTTAAGGGATTAACAATGGGGATCGTAGTTCACTTAAACTTGAAGATCAAATAATTGGCGAATTGTACTGTTTGGACGCTTTGCATATATGTTTCTTAGACTATTAAGAAGCAATATATACAATGATTTCAACAGTCTACCTGTTCCATTCATTGGTCTACTTGTCGAAATTTACAAATAGTTTCCTTTAAAGGATTAACAATGGGGCTCGTAGTTCACTTAAACTTGAAGAACAAAAAATTGGCGAATGGTACTGCTTGGACGCTTTGCATATATGTTTCTTACATTATATAGACGCAACATATACAAGGATTTCAACCGTCTACCTGTTCCATTCATTGTTCTACTTGTCGAAAGTTACAAATAATTACCGATAAAGGATTAACCATTGGGGCTCATTGTTCACTTAAACTTGAAGAACAAAAAATTGGCGAATTGTACTGTTTGGATGCTTTGCATATATGTTTCTTATACTATATAGAAGCAATGTATACAAAGATTTCAACCGTCTACCTGTTCCATTCATTGTTCTACTTGTCGAAAGTTACAAATAATTTCCGATAAAGGATTAACAATGGGTCTCATGGTTCACTTAAACTTGAAGAACAAAAAATTGGCGAATTGTACTGTTTGGATGCTTTGCATATATGTTTCTTAGACTATTTAGAAACAATATATAGAATGATTTCACCCGTCTACCTGCACTATTCATTGTTCTACTTGTAGAAAGTTACAAATAATTTCCATTTCACGATTATCAATGGGGCTCGCTGTTCACTTAAACTTGAAGAACAAAAAATTGGCGAATTGTACTGTTTGGATGCTTTTCATCTATGTTTCTTAGACTATATAGAAGCAATATATACATTGATTTCAACCAGCTACCTGTTCCATTCATTGTTCTAATTGTCGAAAGTTACAAATAATTTCCGTTAAGGGATTAACAATGGGGATCGTAGTTCAGTTAAACTTGAAGATCAAATAATTGGCGAATTGTACTGTTTGGATGATTTGCATATATGTTTCTTAGACTATATAGAAGCAATATATACAAAGATTTCAACCGTCTACCTGTTCCATTCATTGATCTACTTGTCGAAAGTTACAAATAATTTCCGATAAAGGATTAACAATGGGTCTCATTGTTCACTTAAACTTGAAGAACAAAAAATTGGCGAATAGTACTGTTTGGATGCTTTGCATATATGTTTCTTAGACTATATGGAAGCAATATATAGAAAGATTTCAACCGTCTACGTGTTCCAATCATTGTTCTACTTGTAGAAAGTTACAATTAATTTCCGTTAAAGGATTAACAATGGGGCTCGTAGTTCACTTAAACTTGAAGTACAAAAAATTGGCGAATTGTACTGTTTGGATGCTTTGCATATATGTTTCGTAGACTATATAGAAGCAATATATACAATGATTTCAACCGTCTACATGATCCATTCATTGTTCTACTTGTCGAAATTTACAAATAATTTCCTTTAAAGGATTAACAATGGGGCTCGTAGTTCACTTAAACTTGAAGAACAAAAAATTGGCGAATTGTACTGTTTGGATGCTTTGCATAGATGTTTCTTAGCCTAATTAGAAGCAATATATAGAAAGATTTCACCAGTCTACCTGTACTATTCATTGTTCTACTTGTAGAAAGTTACAAATAATTTCCATTTCATGATTATCAATGGGGCTCGCTGTTCACTTAAACCTGAAGATCAAAAAATTGGCGAATGGTACTGTTTGGTTGCTTTGCATATATGTTTCTTAGACTATATGGAAGCAATATATACAAAGATTTCAACCGTCTACGTGTTCCAATCATTGTTCTACTTGTAGAAAGTTACAATTAATTTCCGTTAAGGGATTAACAATGGGGATCGTAGTTCACTTAAACTTGAAGATCAAATAATTGGCGAATTGTACTGTTTGGACGCTTTGCATATATGTTTCTTAGACTATTAAGAAGCAATATATACAATGATTTCAACAGTCTACCTGTTCCATTCATTGGTCTACTTGTCGAAATTTACAAATAGTTTCCTTTAAAGGATTAACAATGGGGCTCGTAGTTCACTTAAACTTGAAGAACAAAAAATTGGCGAATGGTACTGCTTGGACGCTTTGCATATATGTTTCTTACATTATATAGACGCAACATATACAAGGATTTCAACCGTCTACCTGTTCCATTCATTGTTCTACTTGTCGAAAGTTACAAATAATTACCGATAAAGGATTAAACATTGGGGCTCATTGTTCACTTAAACTTGAAGAACAAAAAATTGGCGAATTGTACTGTTTGGATGCTTTGCATATATGTTTCTTAGACTATATAGAAGCAATGTATACAAAGATTTCAACCGTCTACCTGTTCCATTCATTGTTCTACTTGTCGAAAGTTACAAATAATTTCCGATAAAGGATTAACAATGGGTCTCATGGTTCACTTAAACTTGAAGAACAAAAAATTGGCGAATTGTACTGTTTGGATGCTTTGCATATATGTTTCTTAGACTATTTAGAAACAATATATAGAATGATTTCACCCGTCTACCTGCACTATTCATTGTTCTACTTGTAGAAAGTTACAAATAATTTCCATTTCATGATTATCAATGGGGCTCGCTGTTCACTTAAACTTGAAGAACAAAAAATTGGCGAATTGTACTGTTTGGATGCTTTTCATCTATGTTTCTTAGACTATATAGAAGCAATATATACATTGATTTCAACCAGCTACCTGTTCCATTCATTGTTCTAATTGTCGCAAGTTACAAATAATTTCCATTTCATGATTATCAATGGGGCTCGCTGTTCACTTAAACTTGAAGAACAAAAAATTGGCGAATTGTACTGTTTGGATGCTTTGCATATATGTTTCTTAGACTATATAGAAGCAATGTATACAAAGATTTCAACCGTCTACCTGTTCCATTCATTGTTCTACTTGTCGAAAGTTACAAATAATTACCGATAAAGGATTAACCATTGGGGCTCATTGTTCACTTAAACTTGAAGAACAAAAAATTGGCGAATTGTACTGTTTGGATGCTTTGCATATATGTTTCTTAGACTATATAGAAGCAATATATACAATGATTTCAACCGTCTACCTGTTCCATTCATTGTTCTACTTGTCGAAAGTTACAAATAATTTCCGTTAAGGGATTAACAATGGGGATCGTAGTTTACTTAAACTTGAAGAACAAAAAATTGGCGAATTGTACTGTTTGGATGCTTTGCATATATGTTTTTAGACTATATAGAAGCAATATATATAAAGATTTCAACCGTCTACCTTTTCCATTCATTGTTTTACTTGTCGAAAGTTACAAATAATTTCCGATAAAGGATTAACAATGGGGCTCATTGTTCACTTAAACTTGAAGGACAAAAAATTGGCGAATGGTACTGTTTGGATGCTTTGCGTTCATGTTTCTTAGACTATATGGTAGCAATATATACAATGATTTCAACCGTCTACCTGTTCCATTCATTGTTCTACTTGTCGAATGATACAAATAATTTCCGTTAAGGGATTAACAATGGGGATCGTAGTTCACTTAAACTTGAAGATCAAATAATTGGCGAATTGTACTGTTTGGACGCTTTGCATATATGTTTCTTAGACTATTAAGAAGCAATATATACAATGATTTCAACAGTCTACCTGTTCCATTCATTGGTCTACTTGTCGAAATTTACAAATAGTTTCCTTTAAAGGATTAACAATGGGGCTCGTAGTTCACTTAAACTTGAAGAACAAAAAATTGGCGAATGGTACTGCTTGGACGCTTTGCATATATGTTTCTTACATTATATAGACGCAACATATACAAGGATTTCAACCGTCTACCTGTTCCATTCATTGTTCTACTTGTCGAAAGTTACAAATAATTACCGATAAAGGATTAACCATTGGGGCTCATTGTTCACTTAAACTTGAAGAACAAAAAATTGGCGAATTGTACTGTTTGGATGCTTTGCATATATGTTTCTTATACTATATAGAAGCAATGTATACAAAGATTTCAACCGTCTACCTGTTCCATTCATTGTTCTACTTGTCGAAAGTTACAAATAATTTCCGATAAAGGATTAACAATGGGTCTCATGGTTCACTTAAAATGGAAGAACAAAAAATTGGCGAATTGTACTGTTTGGATGCTTTGCATATATGTTTCTTAGACTATTTAGAAACAATATATAGAATGATTTCACCCGTCTACCTGCACTATTCATTGTTCTACTTGTAGAAAGTTACAAATAATTTCCATTTCACGATTATCAATGGGGCTCGCTGTTCACTTAAACTTGAAGAACAAAAAATTGGCGAATTGTACTGTTTGGATGCTTTTCATCTATGTTTCTTAGACTATATAGAAGCAATATATACATTGATTTCAACCAGCTACCTGTTCCATTCATTGTTCTAATTGTCGAAAGTTACAAATAATTTCCGTTAAGGGATTAACAATGGGGATCGTAGTTCAGTTAAACTTGAAGATCAAATAATTGGCGAATTGTACTGTTTGGATGATTTGCATATATGTTTCTTAGACTATATAGAAGCAATATATACAAAGATTTCAACCGTCTACCTGTTCCATTCATTGATCTACTTGTCGAAAGTTACAAATAATTTCCGATAAAGGATTAACAATGGGTCTCATTGTTCACTTAAACTTGAAGAACAAAAAATTGGCGAATTGTACTGTTTGGATGCTTTGCATAGATGTTTCTTAGCCTAATTAGAAGCAATATATAGAAAGATTTCACCAGTCTACCTGTACTATTCATTGTTCTACTTGTAGAAAGTTACAAATAATTTCCATTTCATGATTATCAATGGGGCTCGCTGTTCACTTAAACCTGAAGATCAAAAAATTGGCGAATGGTACTGTTTGGTTGCTTTGCATATATGTTTCTTAGACTATATGAAAGCAATATATACAAAGATTTCAACCGTCTACGTGTTCCAATCATTGTTCTACTTGTAGAAAGTTACAATTAATTTCCGTTAAGGGATTAACAATGGGGATCGTAGTTCACTTAAACTTGAAGATCAAATAATTGGCGAATTGTACTGTTTGGACGCTTTGCATATATGTTTCTTAGACTATTAAGAAGCAATATATACAATGATTTCAACAGTCTACCTGTTCCATTCATTGGTCTACTTGTCGAAATTTACAAATAGTTTCCTTTAAAGGATTAACAATGGGGCTCGTAGTTCACTTAAACTTGAAGAACAAAAAATTGGCGAATGGTACTGCTTGGACGCTTTGCATATATGTTTCTTACATTATATAGACGCAACATATACAAGGATTTCAACCGTCTACCTGTTCCATTCATTGTTCTACTTGTCGAAAGTTACAAATAATTACCGATAAAGGATTAAACATTGGGGCTCATTGTTCACTTAAACTTGAAGAACAAAAAATTGGCGAATTGTACTGTTTGGATGCTTTGCATATATGTTTCTTAGACTATATAGAAGCAATATATACATTGATTTCAACCAGCTACCTGTTCCATTCATTGTTCTAATTGACGCAAGTTACAAATAATTTCCATTTCATGATTATCAATGGGGCTCGCTGTTCACTTAAACTTGAAGAACAAAAAATTGGCGAATTGTACTGTTTGGATGCTTTGCATATATGTTTCTTAGACTATATAGAAGCAATGTATACAAAGATTTCAACCGTCTACCTGTTCCATTCATTGTTCTACTTGTCGAAAGTTACAAATAATTACCGATAAAGGATTAACCATTGGGGCTCATTGTTCACTTAAACTTGAAGAACAAAAAATTGGCGAATTGTACTGTTTGGATGCTTTGCATATATGTTTCTTAGACTATATAGAATCAATATATACAATGATTTCAACCGTCTACCTGTTCCATTCATTGTTCTACTTGTCGAATGTTACAAATAATTTCCTTTAAAGGATTAACAATGGGGCTCGTAGTTCACTTAAACTTGAAGAACAAAAAATTGGCGAATTGTACTGTTTGGATGCTTTGCATAGATGTTTCTTAGCCTAATTAGAAGCAATATATAGAAAGATTTCACCAGTCTACCTGTACTATTCATTGTTCTACTTGTAGAAAGTTACAAATAATTTCCATTTCATGATTATCAATGGGGCTCGCTGTTCACTTAAATCTGAAGATCAAAAAATTGGCGAATGGTACTGTTTGGTTGCTTTGCATATATGTTTCTTAGACTATATGAAAGCAATATATACAAAGATTTCAACCGTCTACGTGTTCCAATCATTGTTCTACTTGTAGAAAGTTACAATTAATTTCCGTTAAGGGATTAACAATGGGGATCGTAGTTCACTTAAACTTGAAGATCAAATAATTGGCGAATTGTACTGTTTGGACGCTTTGCATATATGTTTCTTAGACTATTAAGAAGCAATATATACAATGATTTCAACAGTCTACCTGTTCCATTCATTGGTCTACTTGTCGAAATTTACAAATAGTTTCCTTTAAAGGATTAACAATGGGGCTCGTAGTTCACTTAAACTTGAAGAACAAAAAATTGGCGAATGGTACTGCTTGGACGCTTTGCATATATGTTTCTTACATTATATAGACGCAACATATACAAGGATTTCAACCGTCTACCTGTTCCATTCATTGTTCTACTTGTCGAAAGTTACAAATAATTACCGATAAAGGATTAAACATTGGGGCTCATTGTTCACTTAAACTTGAAGAACAAAAAATTGGCGAATTGTACTGTTTGGATGCTTTGCATATATGTTTCTTAGACTATATAGAAGCAATATATACATTGATTTCAACCAGCTACCTGTTCCATTCATTGTTCTAATTGACGCAAGTTACAAATAATTTCCATTTCATGATTATCAATGGGGCTCGCTGTTCACTTAAACTTGAAGAACAAAAAATTGGCGAATTGTACTGTTTGGATGCTTTGCATATATGTTTCTTAGACTATATAGAAGCAATGTATACAAAGATTTCAACCGTCTACCTGTTCCATTCATTGTTCTACTTGTCGAAAGTTACAAATAATTACCGATAAAGGATTAACCATTGGGGCTCATTGTTCACTTAAACTTGAAGAACAAAAAATTGGCGAATTGTACTGTTTGGATGCTTTGCATATATGTTTCTTAGACTATATAGAATCAATATATACAATGATTTCAACCGTCTACCTGTTCCATTCATTGTTCTACTTGTCGAATGTTACAAATAATTTCCGTTAAGGGATTAACAAAGGGGATCGTAGTTTACTTAAACTTGAAGAACAAAAAATTGGGGAATTGTACTGTTTGGATGCTTTGCATATATGTTTCTTAGACTATATAGAAGCAATATATATAATGATTTCAACCGTCTACCTGTTCCATTCATTGTTCTACTTGTCGAAAGTTACAAATAATTTCCGTTAAGGGATTAACAATGGGGATCGTAGTTTACTTAAACTTGAAGAACAAAAAATTGGTGAATTGTACTGTTTGGATGCTTTGCATAGATGTTTCTTAGACTATTTAGAAGCAATATATAGAAAGATTTCACCCGTCTACCTGTACTATTCATTGTTCTACTTGTAGAAAGTTACAAATAATTTCCATTTCATGATTATCAATGGGGCTCGCTGTTCACTTAAACTTGAAGATCAAAAAATTGGCGATTGTTACTGTTTAGATGCTTTGCATATATGTTTCTTAGATTATATAGAAGCAATATATACAAAGATTTCAACCGTCTACGTGTTCCAATCATTGTTCTACTTGTCGAAAGTTACAAATAATTTCCGTTAAGGGATTAACAATGGGGATCGTAGCTTACTTAAACTTGAAGAACAAAAAATTGGCGAATTGTACTGTTTGGATGCTTTGCATATATGTTTCTTAGACTATATAGAAGCAATATATACAATGATTTCAACAGTCTACCTGTTCCATTCATTGTTCTACTTGTCGAAATTTACAAATAATTTCCTTTAAAGGATTAACAATGGGGCTCGTAGTTCACTTAAACTTGAAGAACAAAAAATTGGCGAATGGTACTGTTTGGATGCTTTGCATATATGCTTCTCAGACTATATAGAAGCAATATATACAAAGATTTCAACCGTCTACCTGTTCCATTCATTGTTCTACTTGTCGAAAGTTACAAATAATTTCCGTTAAGGGATTAACAATGGGGATCGTAGTTTACTTAAACTTGAAGAACAAGAAATTGGCGAATTGTACTGTTTGGATGATTTGCATATATGTTTCTTAGACTATATAGAAGCAATATATATACAAAGATTTCAAACGTCTACCTGTTCCATTCATTGTTTTACTTGTCGAAAGTTAGAAATAATTACCGTTAAAGGAATAACAATGGGGATCATAGTTCACTTAAACTTGAAGAACAATAAATTGGCGAATTGTACTGTTTGGGTGCTTTGCATATATGTTTCCGATACTATATAGAAGCAATATATACAAAGATTTCAACAGTCTACCTGTTCCATTCACTGTTCTACTTGTCGAAAGTTACAAATAATTTCCATTTCATGATTATCAATGGGGCTCGCTGTTCACTTAAACTTGAAGATCAAAAAATTGGCGAATGTTACTGTTTAGATGCTTCGCATATAGGTTTCTTAGACTATATAGAAGCAATATATATAATGATTTCAACCGTCTACCTGTTCCATTCATTGTTCTACTTGTCGAAAGTTACAAATAATTTCCGTTAAGGGATTAACAATGGGGATCGTAGTTTACTTAAACTTGAAGAACAAAAAATTGGTGAATTGTACTGTTTGGATGCTTTGCATAGATGTTTCTTAGACTATTTAGAAGCAATATATAGAAAGATTTCACCCGTCTACCTGTACTATTCATTGTTCTACTTGTAGAAAGTTACAAATAATTTCCATTTCATGATTATCAATGGGGCTCGCTGTTCACTTAAACTTGAAGATCAAAAAATTGGCGATTGTTACTGTTTAGATGCTTTGCATATATGTTTCTTAGATTATATAGAAGCAATATATACAAAGATTTCAACCGTCTACGTGTTCCAATCATTGTTCTACTTGTCGAAAGTTACAAATAATTTCCGTTAAGGGATTAACAATGGGGATCGTAGCTTACTTAAACTTGAAGAACAAAAAATTGGCGAATTGTACTGTTTGGATGCTTTGCATATATGTTTCTTAGACTATATAGAAGCAATATATACAATGATTTCAACAGTCTACCTGTTCCATTCATTGTTCTACTTGTCGAAATTTACAAATAATTTCCTTTAAAGGATTAACAATGGGGCTCGTAGTTCACTTAAACTTGAAGAACAAAAAATTGGCGAATGGTACTGTTTGGATGCTTTGCATATATGCTTCTCAGACTATATAGAAGCAATATATACAAAGATTTCAACCGTCTACCTGTTCCATTCATTGTTCTACTTGTCGAAAGTTACAAATAATTTCCGTTAAGGGATTAACAATGGGGATCGTAGTTTACTTAAACTTGAAGAACAAGAAATTGGCGAATTGTACTGTTTGGATGATTTGCATATATGTTTCTTAGACTATATAGAAGCAATATATACAATGATTTCAACCGTCTACCTATTCCATTCATTGTTCTACTTGCCGAAATTTACAAATAATTTCCTTTAAAGGATTAACAATGGGGCTCGTAGTTCACTTAAACTTGAAGAACAAAAAATTGGCGAATGGTACTGTTTGGATACTTTGCATATATGTTTCTTAGACTATATAGAAGCAATATATATACAAAGATTTCAAACGTCTACCTGTTCCATTCATTGTTTTACTTGTCGAATGTTAGAAATAATTACCGTTAAATGAATAACAATGGGGATCGTAGTTCACTTAAACTTGAAGAACAATTAATTGGCGAATTGTACTGTTTGGATGCTTTGCACATATGTTTCTTAGACTATATAGAAGCAATATATACAATGATTTCAACAGTCTACCTGTTCCATTCATTGTTCTACTTGTCGAAATTTACAACTAATTTCCTTTAAAGAATTAACAATGGGGCTCGTAGTTCACTTAAACTTGAAGAACAAAAAATTGGCGAATTGTACTGTTTGGATGCTTTGCACATATGTTTCCTAGACTATATAGAAGCAATATATACAATGATATCAACCGTCTCCCTGTTCCATTCCTTGTTCTACTTGTCGAAAATTACAATTAATTTCCGTTAAAGGATTAACAATGGGGCTCGTAGTTCACTTAAACTTGAAGAACAAAAAATTGGCGAATTGTACTGTTTGGATACTTTGCATATATGTTTCTTAGACTATATAGAAGCAATATATATACAAAGATTTCAAACGTCTACCTGTTCCATTCATTGTTTTACTTGTCGAAAGTTAGAAATAATTACCGTTAAAGGAATAACAATGGGGATCATAGTTCACTTAAACTTGAAGAACAATAAATTGGCGAATTGTACTGTTTGGATGCTTTGCACATATGTTTCTTAGACTATATAGAAGCAATATATACAATGATTTCAACCGTCTACCTGTTCCATTCCTTGTTCTACTTGTCGAAAGTTACAAATAATTTCCATTTCATGATTATCAATGGGGCTCGCTGTACACTTAAACTTGAAGATCAAAAAAGTGGCGAATGGTACTGTTTGGATGCTTTGCAGATATGTTACATAGACTATATAGAAGCAATATATACATTGATTTCAACCGTCTACCTGTTCCATTCATTGTTCTACTTGTCGCAAGTTACAAATAATTTCCGTTAAGGGATTAACAATGGGGATCGTAGTTTACTTAAACTTGAAGAACAAGAAATAGGCGAATTGTACTGTTTGGATGCTTTGCATATATGTTTCTTAGACTATATAGAAGCAATATATATACAAAGATTTCAAACGTCTACCTGTTCCATTCATTGTTTTACTTGTCGAAAGTTAGAAATAATTACCGTTAAAGGAATAACAATGGGGATCGTAGTTCACTTAAACTTGAAGAACAATAAATTGGCGAATTGTACTGTTTGGATGCTTTGCACATATGTTTCTTAGACTATATAGAAGCAATATATACAATGATTTCAACCGTCTACCTGTTCCATTCCTTGTTCTACTTGTCGAAAGTTACAAATAATTTCCTTTAAAGGATTAACAATGGGGCTCGTTGTTCACTTAAACTTGAAGAACAAAAAATTGGCGAATTGTACTGTTTGGATGCTATGCATATATGTTTCTTAGACTATATAGAAGCAATATATATATATAATGATTTCAACCGTCTACCTGTTCCATTCATTGTTCTACATGTCGAAAGTTACAAATAATTTCCGTTTCATGATTATCAATGGGGCTCCTTGTTCACTTAAACTTGAAGAACAAAAAATTGGCGAATGGTACTGTTTGGATGAATTGCATATATGTTTCTTAGATTATGTAGAAGCAATATATACAAAGATTTCAACCGTCTACCTGTTCCATTCATTGTTCTACTTGTCGCAAGTTACAAATAATTTCCATTTCATGATTATCAATGGGGCTCGCTGTTCACTTAAACTTGAAGATCAAAAAAGTGGCGAATGGTACTGTTTGGATGCTTTGCAGATATGTTACATAGACTATATAGAAGCAATATATACATTGATTTCAACCGTCTACCTGTTCCATTCATTGTTCTACTTGTCGCAAGTTACAAATAATTTCCGTTAAGGGATTAACAATGGGGATCGTAGTTTACTTAAACTTGAAGAACAAGAAATAGGCGAATTGTACTGTTTGGATGCTTTGCATATATGTTTCTTAGACTATATAGAAGCAATATATACAATGATTTCAACCGTCTACCTATTCCATTCATTGTTCTACTTGCCGAAATTTACAAATAATTTCCTTTAAAGGATCAACAATGGGGCGCGTAGTTCACTTAAACTTGAAGAACAAAAAATTGGCGAATGGTACTATTTGGATGCTTTGAATATATGTTTCTTATATTATATAGAAGCAATATATACAAATACTTCAACCGTCTACCTGTTCCATTCATTGTTCGACTTGTCGAAAGTTACAAATAATTTCCGTTAAGGGATTAACAATGGGGATCGTAGTTTACTTAAACTTGAAGAACAAAAAATTGGCGAATTGTACTGTTTGGGTGCTTTGCATATATGTTTCCGATACTATATAGAAGCAATATATACAAAGATTTCAACAGTCTACCTGTTCCATTCACTGTTCTACTTGTCGAAAGTTACAAATAATTTCCATTTCATGATTATCAATGGGGCTCGCTGTTCACTTAAACTTGAAGATCAAAAAATTGGCGAATGTTACTGTTTAGATGCTTCGCATATAGGTTTCTTAGACTATATAGAAGCAACATATACAAAGATTTCAACCGTCTACCAGTTCCATTCATTGTTCTACTTGTCGAAATTTACAAATAATTTCCTTTAAAGGATTAACAATGGGGCTCGTTGTTCACTTAAACTTGAAGAACAAAAAAGTGGCGAATGGTACTGTTTGGATGCTTTGCATATATGTTACATAGACTATATAGAAGCAATATATACATTGATTTCAACCGTCTACCTGTTCCATTCATTGTTCTACTTGTCGCAAGTTACAAATAATTTCCGTTAAAGTATTAACAATGGGGCTCGTAGTTCAGTTAAACTTGAAGAACAAAAAATTGGCGAATTGTACTGTTTGGATGCTTTGCATATATGTTTCCGATACTATATAGAAGCAATATATACAAAGATTTCAACCGTCTACCTGTTCCATTCACTGTTCTTCTTGTCGAAAGTTACAAATAATTTCCGTTAAGGGATTAACAATGGGGATCGTAGTTTACTTAAACTTGAAGAACAAAAAATTGGCGAATGGTACTGTTTGGATGCTTTGCATATATGTTTCTTATACTATATAGAAGCAATATATACAAAGATTTCAACCGTCTACCTGTTCCATTCATTGTTCTACTTGTCGAAAGTTACAAATAATTTCCGATAACGGATTAACCATTGGGGCTCATTGTTCACTTAAACTTGAAGAACAAAAAATTGGCAGATGGTACTGTTTGGATGCTTTGCATATATGTTTCTTAGATTATATAGAAGCAATATATACAAAGATTTCAACCGTCTACCTGTTCCATTCACTGTTCTACTTGTCGAAATTTACAAATAATTTCCTTTAAAGGATTAACAATGGGGCTCGTTGTTCACTTAAACTTGAAGAACAATAAATTGGCGAATTGTACTGTTTGGATGCTTTGCATATATGTTTCTTAGACTATATAGGCGCAATATATACAAGGATTTCAACCGTCTACCTGTTCCATTCATTGTTCTACTTGTCGAAAGTTACAAATAATTACGGATAAAGGATTAACAATGGGGCTCGTAGTTCACTTAAACTTGAAGAACAAAAAATTGGCGAATTGTACTGTTTGGATGCTTTGCATATATGTTTCTTAGACTATATAGAAGCAATATATACAAAGATTTCAACCGTCTACCTGTTCTATTCATTGTTCTTCTTGTCGAAAGTTACAAATAATTTCCGTTTCATGATTATCAATGGGCTTCGTTGTTCACTTAAACTTGAAGAACAAAAAATTGGCGACTGGTACTGTTTGGATGCTTTGCATATATGTTTCTTAGACTATATAGAAGCAATATATAAAAAGATTTCAACCGTTTACCAGTTCCATTCATTGTTCTACTTGTCGAAAGTTACAAATAATTTCTGATAAAGGATTAACAATGGGGCTCATTGTTCACTTAAACTTGAAGAACAAAAATTGGCGAATGGTACTGTTTGGATGCTTTGCATATATGTTTCTTAGACTATATAGAAGCAATATATACATTGATTTCAACCGTCTACCTGTTCCACTCATTGTTCTACTTGTCGCAAGTTACAAATAATTTCCGTTAAAGTATTAACAATGGGGCTCGTAGTTCACTTAAACTTGAAGAACAAAAAATTGGCGAATGGTACTGTTTGGATGCTTTGCATATATGTTTCTTAGACTATATAGGCGTAATATATACAAGGATTTCAACCGTCTACCTGTTCCATTCATTGTTCTACTTGTCGAAAGTTACAAATAAATACGGATAAAGGATTAACAATGGGGCTCGTAGTTCACTTAAACTTGAAGAACAAAAAATTGGCGAATTGTTACTGTTTAGATGCTTTGCATATATGTTTCTTAGATTATATAGAAGCAATATATACAAAGATTTCAACCGTCTACCTGTTCCATTCATTGTTCTACTTGTTGAAGGTTACAAATAATTTCCGATAACGGATTAACCATTGGGGCTCATTGTTCACTTAAACTTGAAGAACAAAAAATTGGCGAATTGTACTGTTTGGATGCTTTGCATATATGTTTCTTAGATTATATAGACGCAATATATACAAGGATTTCAACCGTCTACCTGTTCCATTCATTGTTCTACTTGTTGAAGGTTACAAATAATTTCCGATAACGGATTAACCATTGGGGCTCATTGTTCACTTAAACTTGAAGAACAAAAAATTGGCGAATTGTACTGTTTGGATGCTTTGCATATATGTTTCTTATACTATATAGAAGCAATATATACAAAGGTTTCAACCGTCTACCTGTTCCATTCAATGTTCTACTTGTCGAAAGTTACAAATAATTTCCTATAAAGGATTAACAATGGGGCTCATTGTTCACTTAAACTTGAAGGACAAAAAATTGGCGAATGGTACTGTTTGGATGCTTTGAATATATGTTTCTTATATTATATAGAAGCAATATATACAAATATTTCAACCGTCTACCTGTTCCATTCATTGTTCGACTTGTCGAAAATTACAAATAATTTCCGATAAAGGATTAACCATTGGGGCCCATTGTTCACTTAAACTTGAAGAACAAAAAATTGGCGAATTGTACTGTTTGGATGCTTTGCATATATGTTTCTTATACTATATAGAAGCAATATATACAAAGGTTTCAACCGTCTACCTGTTCCATTCAATGTTCTACTTGTCGCAAGTTACAAATAATTTCCGTTAAAGTATTAACAATGGGGCTCGTAGTTCACTTAAACTTGAAGAACAAAAAATTGGCGAATGGTACTGTTTGGATGCTTTGCATATATGTTTCTTAGACTATATAGGCGTAATATATACAAGGATTTCAACCGTCTACCTGCACTATTCATTGTTCTACTTGTAGAAAGTTACAAATAATTTCCATTTCACGATTATCAATGGGGCTCGCTGTTCACTTAAACTTGAAGAACAAAAAATTGGCGAATTGTACTGTTTGGATGCTTTTCATCTATGTTTCTTAGACTATATAGAAGCAATATATACATTGATTTCAACCAGCTACCTGTTCCATTCATTGTTCTAATTGTCGAAAGTTACAAATAATTTCCGTTAAGGGATTAACAATGGGGATCGTAGTTCAGTTAAACTTGAAGATCAAATAATTGGCGAATTGTACTGTTTGGATGATTTGCATATATGTTTCTTAGACTATATAGAAGCAATATATACAAAGATTTCAACCGTCTACCTGTTCCATTCATTGATCTACTTGTCGAAAGTTACAAATAATTTCCGATAAAGGATTAACAATGGGTCTCATTGTTCACTTAAACTTGAAGAACAAAAAATTGGCGAATAGTACTGTTTGGATGCTTTGCATATATGTTTCTTAGACTATATGGAAGCAATATATAGAAAGATTTCAACCGTCTACGTGTTCCAATCATTGTTCTACTTGTAGAAAGTTACAATTAATTTCCGTTAAAGGATTAACAATGGGGCTCGTAGTTCACTTAAACTTGAAGTACAAAAAATTGGCGAATTGTACTGTTTGGATGCTTTGCATATATGTTTCGTAGACTATATAGAAGCAATATATACAATGATTTCAACCGTCTACATGATCCATTCATTGTTCTACTTGTCGAAATTTACAAATAATTTCCTTTAAAGGATTAACAATGGGGCTCGTAGTTCACTTAAACTTGAAGAACAAAAAATTGGCGAATTGTACTGTTTGGATGCTTTGCATAGATGTTTCTTAGCCTAATTAGAAGCAATATATAGAAAGATTTCACCAGTCTACCTGTACTATTCATTGTTCTACTTGTAGAAAGTTACAAATAATTTCCATTTCATGATTATCAATGGGGCTCGCTGTTCACTTAAACCTGAAGATCAAAAAATTGGCGAATGGTACTGTTTGGTTGCTTTGCATATATGTTTCTTAGACTATATGGAAGCAATATATACAAAGATTTCAACCGTCTACGTGTTCCAATCATTGTTCTACTTGTAGAAAGTTACAATTAATTTCCGTTAAGGGATTAACAATGGGGATCGTAGTTCACTTAAACTTGAAGATCAAATAATTGGCGAATTGTACTGTTTGGACGCTTTGCATATATGTTTCTTAGACTATTAAGAAGCAATATATACAATGATTTCAACAGTCTACCTGTTCCATTCATTGGTCTACTTGTCGAAATTTACAAATAGTTTCCTTTAAAGGATTAACAATGGGGCTCGTAGTTCACTTAAACTTGAAGAACAAAAAATTGGCGAATGGTACTGCTTGGACGCTTTGCATATATGTTTCTTACATTATATAGACGCAACATATACAAGGATTTCAACCGTCTACCTGTTCCATTCATTGTTCTACTTGTCGAAAGTTACAAATAATTACCGATAAAGGATTAAACATTGGGGCTCATTGTTCACTTAAACTTGAAGAACAAAAAATTGGCGAATTGTACTGTTTGGATGCTTTGCATATATGTTTCTTAGACTATATAGAAGCAATGTATACAAAGATTTCAACCGTCTACCTGTTCCATTCATTGTTCTACTTGTCGAAAGTTACAAATAATTTCCGATAAAGGATTAACAATGGGTCTCATGGTTCACTTAAACTTGAAGAACAAAAAATTGGCGAATTGTACTGTTTGGATGCTTTGCATATATGTTTCTTAGACTATTTAGAAACAATATATAGAATGATTTCACCCGTCTACCTGCACTATTCATTGTTCTACTTGTAGAAAGTTACAAATAATTTCCATTTCATGATTATCAATGGGGCTCGCTGTTCACTTAAACTTGAAGAACAAAAAATTGGCGAATTGTACTGTTTGGATGCTTTTCATCTATGTTTCTTAGACTATATAGAAGCAATATATACATTGATTTCAACCAGCTACCTGTTCCATTCATTGTTCTAATTGTCGCAAGTTACAAATAATTTCCATTTCATGATTATCAATGGGGCTCGCTGTTCACTTAAACTTGAAGAACAAAAAATTGGCGAATTGTACTGTTTGGATGCTTTGCATATATGTTTCTTAGACTATATAGAAGCAATGTATACAAAGATTTCAACCGTCTACCTGTTCCATTCATTGTTCTACTTGTCGAAAGTTACAAATAATTACCGATAAAGGATTAACCATTGGGGCTCATTGTTCACTTAAACTTGAAGAACAAAAAATTGGCGAATTGTACTGTTTGGATGCTTTGCATATATGTTTCTTAGACTATATAGAAGCAATATATACAATGATTTCAACCGTCTACCTGTTCCATTCATTGTTCTACTTGTCGAAAGTTACAAATAATTTCCGTTAAGGGATTAACAATGGGGATCGTAGTTTACTTAAACTTGAAGAACAAAAAATTGGCGAATTGTACTGTTTGGATGCTTTGCATATATGTTTTTAGACTATATAGAAGCAATATATATAAAGATTTCAACCGTCTACCTTTTCCATTCATTGTTTTACTTGTCGAAAGTTACAAATAATTTCCGATAAAGGATTAACAATGGGGCTCATTGTTCACTTAAACTTGAAGGACAAAAAATTGGCGAATGGTACTGTTTGGATACTTTGCATATATGTTTCTTAGACTATATAGAAGCAATATATATACAAAGATTTCAAACGTCTACCTGTTCCATTCATTGTTTTACTTGTCGAATGTTAGAAATAATTACCGTTAAATGAATAACAATGGGGATCGTAGTTCACTTAAACTTGAAGAACAATTAATTGGCGAATTGTACTGTTTGGATGCTTTGCACATATGTTTCTTAGACTATATAGAAGCAATATATACAATGATTTCAACAGTCTACCTGTTCCATTCATTGTTCTACTTGTCGAAATTTACAACTAATTTCCTTTAAAGAATTAACAATGGGGCTCGTAGTTCACTTAAACTTGAAGAACAAAAAATTGGCGAATTGTACTGTTTGGATGCTTTGCACATATGTTTCCTAGACTATATAGAAGCAATATATACAATGATATCAACCGTCTCCCTGTTCCATTCCTTGTTCTACTTGTCGAAAATTACAATTAATTTCCGTTAAAGGATTAACAATGGGGCTCGTAGTTCACTTAAACTTGAAGAACAAAAAATTGGCGAATTGTACTGTTTGGATACTTTGCATATATGTTTCTTAGACTATATAGAAGCAATATATATACAAAGATTTCAAACGTCTACCTGTTCCATTCATTGTTTTACTTGTCGAAAGTTAGAAATAATTACCGTTAAAGGAATAACAATGGGGATCATAGTTCACTTAAACTTGAAGAACAATAAATTGGCGAATTGTACTGTTTGGATGCTTTGCACATATGTTTCTTAGACTATATAGAAGCAATATATACAATGATTTCAACCGTCTACCTGTTCCATTCCTTGTTCTACTTGTCGAAAGTTATAAATAATTTCCTTTAAAGGATTAACAATGGGGCTCGTTGTTCACTTAAACTTGAAGAACAATAAATTGGCGAATTGTACTGTTTGGATGCTATGCATATATGTTTCTTAGACTATATAGAAGCAATATATATATATAATGATTTCAACCGTCTACCTGTTCCATTCATTGTTCTACATGTCGAAAGTTACAAATAATTTCCGTTTCATGATTATCAATGGGGCTCCTTGTTCACTTAAACTTGAAGAACAAAAAATTGGCGAATGGTACTGTTTGGATGCTTTGCATATATGTTTCTTAGAATATATAGAAGCAATATATACAAAGATTTCAACCGTCTACGTGTTCCAATCATTGTTCTACTTGTTGAAAGTTACAATTAATTTCCGTTAAAGGATTAACAATGGGGCTCATTGTTCACTTAAACTTGAAGAACAAAAAATTGGCGAATTGTACTGTTTGGATACTTTGCATATATGTTTCTTAGACTATATGGAAGCAATATATATACAAAGATTTCAAACGCCTACCTGTTCCATTCATTGTTTTACTTGTAGAAAGTTACAATTAATTTCCGTTAAGGGATTAACAATGGGGATCGTAGTTCACTTAAACTTGAAGATCAAATAATTGGCGAATTGTACTGTTTGGACGCTTTGCATATATGTTTCTTAGACTATTAAGAAGCAATATATACAATGATTTCAACAGTCTACCTGTTCCATTCATTGGTCTACTTGTCGAAATTTACAAATAGTTTCCTTTAAAGGATTAACAATGGGGCTCGTAGTTCACTTAAACTTGAAGAACAAAAAATTGGCGAATGGTACTGCTTGGACGCTTTGCATATATGTTTCTTACATTATATAGACGCAACATATACAAGGATTTCAACCGTCTACCTGTTCCATTCATTGTTCTACTTGTCGAAAGTTACAAATAATTACCGATAAAGGATTAAACATTGGGGCTCATTGTTCACTTAAACTTGAAGAACAAAAAATTGGCGAATTGTACTGTTTGGATGCTTTGCATATATGTTTCTTAGACTATATAGAAGCAATGTATACAAAGATTTCAACCGTCTACCTGTTCCATTCATTGTTCTACTTGTCGAAAGTTACAAATAATTTCCGATAAAGGATTAACAATGGGTCTCATGGTTCACTTAAACTTGAAGAACAAAAAATTGGCGAATTGTACTGTTTGGATGCTTTGCATATATGTTTCTTAGACTATTTAGAAACAATATATAGAATGATTTCACCCGTCTACCTGCACTATTCATTGTTCTACTTGTAGAAAGTTACAAATAATTTCCATTTCATGATTATCAATGGGGCTCGCTGTTCACTTAAACTTGAAGAACAAAAAATTGGCGAATTGTACTGTTTGGATGCTTTTCACCTATGTTTCTTAGACTATATAGAAGCAATATATACATTGATTTCAACCAGCTACCTGTTCCATTCATTGTTCTAATTGTCGCAAGTTACAAATAATTTCCATTTCATGATTATCAATGGGGCTCGCTGTTCACTTAAACTTGAAGAACAAGAAATTGGCGAATTGTACTGTTTGGATGCTTTGCATATATGTTTCTTAGACTATATAGAAGCAATGTATACAAAGATTTCAACCGTCTACCTGTTCCATTCATTGTTCTACTTGTCGAAAGTTACAAATAATTACCGATAAAGGATTAACCATTGGGGCTCATTGTTCACTTAAACTTGAAGAACAAAAAATTGGCGAATTGTACTGTTTGGATGCTTTGCATATATGTTTCTTAGACTATATAGAAGCAATATATACAATGATTTCAACCGTCTACCTGTTCCATTCATTGTTCTACTTGTCGAAAGTTACAAATAATTTCCGTTAAGGGATTAACAATGGGGATCGTAGTTTACTTAAACTTGAAGAACAAAAAATTGGCGAATTGTACTGTTTGGATGCTTTGCATATATGTTTTTAGACTATATAGAAGCAATATATATAAAGATTTCAACCGTCTACCTTTTCCATTCATTGTTTAACTTGTCGAAAGTTACAAATAATTTCCGATAAAGGATTAACAATGGGGCTCATTGTTCACTTAAACTTGAAGGACAAAAAATTGGCGAATGGTACTGTTTGGATACTTTGCATATATGTTTCTTAGACTATATAGAAGCAATATATATACAAAGATTTCAAACGTCTACCTGTTCCATTCATTGTTTTACTTGTCGAATGTTAGAAATAATTACCGTTAAATGAATAACAATGGGGATCGTAGTTCACTTAAACTTGAAGAACAATTAATTGGCGAATTGTACTGTTTGGATGCTTTGCACATATGTTTCTTAGACTATATAGAAGCAATATATACAATGATTTCAACAGTCTACCTGTTCCATTCATTGTTCTACTTGTCGAAATTTACAACTAATTTCCTTTAAAGAATTAACAATGGGGCTCGTAGTTCACTTAAACTTGAAGAACAAAAAATTGGCGAATTGTACTGTTTGGATGCTTTGCACATATGTTTCCTAGACTATATAGAAGCAATATATACAATGATATCAACCGTCTCCCTGTTCCATTCCTTGTTCTACTTGTCGAAAATTACAATTAATTTCCGTTAAAGGATTAACAATGGGGCTCGTAGTTCACTTAAACTTGAAGAACAAAAAATTGGCGAATTGTACTGTTTGGATACTTTGCATATATGTTTCTTAGACTATATAAAAGCAATATATATACAAAGATTTCAAACGTCTACCTGTTCCATTCATTGTTTTACTTGTCGAAAGTTAGAAATAATTACCGTTAAAGGAATAACAATGGGGATCATAGTTCACTTAAACTTGAAGAACAATAAATTGGCGAATTGTACTGTTTGGATGCTTTGCACATATGTTTCTTAGACTATATAGAAGCAATATATACAATGATTTCAACCGTCTACCTGTTCCATTCCTTGTTCTACTTGTCGAAAGTTATAAATAATTTCCTTTAAAGGATTAACAATGGGGCTCGTTGTTCACTTAAACTTGAAGAACAATAAATTGGCGAATTGTACTGTTTGGATGCTATGCATATATGTTTCTTAGACTATATAGAAGCAATATATATATATAATGATTTCAACCGTCTACCTGTTCCATTCATTGTTCTACATGTCGAAAGTTACAAATAATTTCCGTTTCATGATTATCAATGGGGCTCCTTGTTCACTTAAACTTGAAGAACAAAAAATTGGCGAATGGTACTGTTTGGATGCTTTGCATATATGTTTCTTAGAATATATAGAAGCAATATATACAAAGATTTCAACCGTCTACGTGTTCCAATCATTGTTCTATTTGTTGAAAGTTACAATTAATTTCCGTTAAAGGATTAACAATGGGGCTCATTGTTCACTTAAACTTGAAGAACAAAAAATTGGCGAATTGTACTGTTTGGATACTTTGCATATATGTTTCTTAGACTATATAGAAGCAATATATATACAAAGATTTCAAACGCCTACCTGTTCCATTCATTGTTTTACTTGTCGAAAGTTAGAAATAATTACCGTTAAATGAATAACAATGGGGATCGTAGTTCACTTAAACTTGAAGAACAATTAATTGGCGAATTGTACTGTTTGGATGCTTTGCACATATGTTTCTTAGAATATATAGAAGCAATATATACAAAGATTTCAACCCTCAACGTGTTCCAATCATTGTCCTACTTGTAGAAAGTTACAATTAATTTCCGTTAAAGGATTAACAATGGGGCTCATTGTTCACTTAAACTTGAAGAAGAAAAAATTGGCGAATTGTACTGTTTGGATACTTTGCATATATGTTTCTTAGACTATATAGAAGCAATATATATACAAAGATTTCAAACGTCTACCTGTTCCATTCATTGTTTTACTTGTCGAAAGTTAGAAATAATTACCGTTAAATGAATAACAATGGGGATCGTAGTTCACTTAAACTTGAAGAACAATTAATTGGCGAATTGTACTGTTTGGATGCTTTGCACATATGTTTCTTAGACTATATAGAAGCAATATATACAATGATTTCAACAGTCTACCTGTTCCATTCATTGTTCTACTTGTCGAAATTTACAACTAATTTCCTTTAAAGAATTAACAATGGGGCTCGTAGTTCACTTAAACTTGAAGAACAAAAAATTGGCGAATTGTACTGTTTGGATGCTTTGCACATATGTTTCCTAGACTATATAGAAGCAATATATACAATGATATCAACCGTCTCCCTGTTCCATTCCTTGTTCTACTTGTCGAAAATTACAATTAATTTCCGTTAAAGGATTAACAATGGGGCTCGTAGTTCACTTAAACTTGAAGAACAAAAAATTGGCGAATTGTACTGTTTGGATACTTTGCATATATGTTTCTTAGACTATATAGAAGCAATATATATACAAAGATTTCAAACGTCTACCTGTTCCATTCATTGTTTTACTTGTCGAAAGTTAGAAATAATTACCGTTAAAGGAATAACAATGGGGATCATAGTTCACTTAAACTTGAAGAACAATAAATTGGCGAATTGTACTGTTTGGATGCTTTGCACATATGTTTCTTAGACTATATAGAAGCAATATATACAATGATTTCAACCGTCTACCTGTTCCATTCCTTGTTCTACTTGTCGAAAGTTATAAATAATTTCCTTTAAAGGATTAACAATGGGGCTCGTTGTTCACTTAAACTTGAAGAACAATAAATTGGCGAATTGTACTGTTTGGATGCTATGCATATATGTTTCTTAGACTATATAGAAGCAATATATATATATAATGATTTCAACCGTCTACCTGTTCCATTCATTGTTCTACATGTCGAAAGTTACAAATAATTTCCGTTTCATGATTATCAATGGGGCTCCTTGTTCACTTAAACTTGAAGAACAAAAAATTGGCGAATGGTACTGTTTGGATGCTTTGCATATATGTTTCTTAGAATATATAGAAGCAATATATACAAAGATTTCAACCGTCTACGTGTTCCAATCATTGTTCTACTTGTAGAAAGTTACAATTAATTTCCGTTAAAGGATTAACAATGGGGCTCATTGTTCACTTAAACTTGAAGAACAAAAAATTGGCGAATGGTACTGTTTGGATGCTTTGCATATATGTTTCTTAGATTATATAGAAGCAATATATACAATGATTTCAACCGTCTACCTGTTCCATTCCTTGTTCTACTTGTCGAAAGTTACAAATAATTTCCTTTAAAGGATTAACAATGGGGCTCGTTGTTCACTTAAACTTGGAGAACAAAGAATTGGCGACTTGTACTGTTTGGATGCTTTGCATATATGTTTCTTAGGCTATATTGAAGCAATATATACAATGATTTCAACCGTCTACCTGTTCCATTCATTGTTCTACTTGTTGAAATTTACAAATAATTTGCTTTAAAGGATTAACAATGGGGCTCATAGTTCACTTAAACTTGAAGAACAAAAAATTGGCGAATTGTACTGTTTGGATGCTTTGCATATATGTTTCTTAGACAATGTAGAAGCAATATATACAATGATTTCAACCGTCTACCTGTTCCATTCCTTGTTCACCTTGTCGAAAGTTACAAATAATTTCCTTTAAAGGATTAACAATGGGGCTCGTTGT